>JAURVB010000479.1:0-117584 GCA_033002965.1 Piper betle | reverse complement strand
GGCTTGGAACTCTGCTTTGCTGGTGCCATCTTGAGGGTGAACTTCCTGGAAGAGAGGGGATGAAGATCAACAGCAAGAGGGATGGAAGAAGGGCTGCAATTTCAGCAACCAAGGAAGAAGAAGGAGAAGGCGAAGAGGGACGCCCTGGTGTCCTTGGGTTCCAAGAAAGGGGAGAGGGATGGAGCAATCTCCAAGAGGGTGAATTTGATTTTCAAAACAAAAGTTGTTACACAATTCTGTTACAGCCCCCTTTTGTAGGCATCTTCCCTAGTGAAATGACCCAAACACCCCTACCCAATTACCCCTACTAACAACCCTACTCATCTACTAACAATATTCATAACAATTCCCTCCCCATGAAACACAACCTTGCCCTCAAGGTTGCAAATACAACAAATTACAGACATCAACTTTCCATTTGCGTTGCAGCTGGGAGAGATGTATGGACATGAACACCCGCAACTACCGAAGCTTTCAATTGAGATATGTGGAAGACGTTGTGTATTTGAGAATCTGCTGGTAGCTGCAACTCATAAGCAACTTGACCAATGCGCTTGGTGATTGGAAAAGGACCGTAAAAGCGAGCAGCTAGTTTGTTTGATCGCTTGGTTCTCAAGGAATTTTGTCGGTATGGCTGGAGTTTCAAATAGACCTGCTGCCCAACTTGGAACTCAGCATCACGGCGCCGGAGATCATGGTAATGTTTCATCCTCAGCTGTGCCGCCGCTAAATTGTCCTTCAATTCCCTCAACAACTGATCTCTAGTCCTCAGCACCTCATCAACCTCTGCTGTCTTAGCTGTTCCGGGAATGTATGACAAAAGGGTGGGTGGCTGCATATTGTACACGGCTTCGAAAGGACTCATTCGGATTGCAGATTGGAAGCTGGTATTGTAACAAAACTCAGTCCATGGCAGCCATTTAACCCAAGTATGAGGTCTATCTGCTGTAAAACATCTCAAATATTGCTCCAACACCTTGTTTATTGCTTCGGTTTGGCCATCGGTTTGAGGGTGATAGGCGGAGCTGTAGTTGAAGGCGACCCCTTGTAAGCTGAAAAGTTCCTTCCAAAAAGCACTAGTGAAGGTTGGATCCCTGTCACATACAATCGAAGCCGGCATTCCATGCAATTTGAAAATTTCATCAAAGAACAACTTGGCAATAGATTGAGCCGAAAAAGGATGAGCAATAGGAAGGAAATGGCTGTACTTGGAAAGCCTGTCAACCACCACAAAAATGCCATCTTTTGCATGACTCTTTGGCAATCCACTAATGAAGTCCATGCTAATGGAAGTCCATATTTGTTGGGGTATAGGAAGTGGTTGTAATAATCCAGCTGGTGCTAACGTGGAGCTCTTGAACTTTTGACAAATGTCACAATTCTGCAAATAGCTCATCACGTCCTTGTGCATCCGAGACCAAAAGAAAACCGCTCTAAGTCGCTTCAAGGTCTTTTGAATCCCCTCATGAGTACCATCATGGAACTCTTTCAGAATGATGGGTATAATATCCATTTGGGAAGTCAAGTAAATCCGGTGTTTGTAAAATAAGATGTCGTCCCTCACTTCCCACCTTGAGGACAGCTTGTTGTCAGCACATTGCTGTTTCAGCTTCAACAAATGCTCATTGGTAGTATAGGCTTGTTTTATCACCTCTAACCAACTTGGCAAAGCCACTGAGAGTGCTGTACAAGAGAGCGTACCTGTTTGCTTGGACACATTACCGACGGTTTCCAGCAAGTCGCCTTCCTGCTGTCTTGACAAAGCATCAGCAACTCTATTTTCCTTCCCGGGTTTGTATTCGATGACAAAGTCGTATCCTAACAGCTTCACCAACCATTTCTGTTGTGCCATGGTATGAATCTGCTGATCCCATAAAAACTTGAGGCTGGAATGATCTGTTCGGACCACAAATGATCGACCCAACAAGTAGTGACGCCACTTTTGGACAGCCAACACTAAAGCCATCATCTCCCTTTCATAAGCTGACAGCAATAAATTTCTCCCATTCAATTTCTTACTGAAAAATGCAATGGGCTGGTTTTGTTGCATCAAAACAGCCCCTATTCCCATCCCACTCGCGTCACACTCAATCACAAAGGGTATATCAAAGTTTGGTAACACCAGCACCGGAGCCTTTGTGAGAGCTTGTTTCAGGTCATGGAAGGCTTGTTCCGCTAGAAGGTCCCAATGATAAGCATCCTTTTTCAGTAAATCCGACAATGGAGCTGCTAGAGTACCAAAGCCCTTGATAAACTTTCTATAATACCCAGCTAATCCCAAAAAGCTCTTATACTCTTAACTGATCTCGGCGTCGGCCAATTCACAATAGCCTCTATTTTTTCCTTGTCCACGCCAACACCTTCGGATGAAATAACATGTCCCAAATACTGAATTTGACGCAACCCAAAAGAGCATTTTTCCTTCTTAGCATACAACTCATGTCTAAGCAATTCAGCTAGCGTCAACTCAAGATGGTATAGATGTTCATCCCAACACTTGCTGTATATAAGAATATCATCAAAGAAAACTAATATAAATTTTCTGAGATATGGAGCAAATACCTCATTCATCAAAGCTTGGAAGGTGGAAGGGGCATTGGATAATCCAAACGGCATAACCTTGAACTCATAATGCCCATGGTGTGTCCGGAAAGCTGTTTTGTGGACATCCTCTCCATGCATTCTTATTTGATGATAACCTGACCTCAAATCCAGCTTAGAAAAATAGGTAGTACCATGTAATTCATCCAAGAGTTCATCAATGTTGGGAATGGGAAACTTATCCTTTATCGTTGCCTTGTTGAGAGCTCTATAATCAACACACATCCTCCAACTTCCATCTTTCTTCTTGACTAGCAACACCGGAGCTGAATAGGGACTTGATGTAGGCTGAATTACTCCATCCTCCAGTAATTGCTTTACTTGTCTCTCAATTTCATTTTTCTGGAAGTAAGGATACCGATACGGTCTCACGGCTACCGGCATCGTTCCCTCCTTGAGGTTCACATGGTGGTCATGAGGGCGTGTAGGTGGCAGCCCCTTGGGTACAGAAAACACTTTGTCAAACCTTAGCAACAGCTGATCCAATCCATCTTGTTGTTGAGCTGTTAAAGTAGGTTTCCGGTAGACCCAAACCCCTGCTGTTCACCACTTGCAAATTCATCAATAACCCCTGTTTTCTTTGTTTGAAAGATTGTGAAATACGCTTCTTATCACACAACTGATCCGGAGGAGTGATCTGCCCTCTTAACTCCACTGTTTTATCTTTATCTTTGAAGGACATCGTGAGGGATTCAAAGTCCCATAGGATTGGCCCCAACGTCTTCAACCATTGGATACCCAAAACGATGTCAATCTCTTCGAGCTGAAGTATGAAAAATTCCGAAGTTGTAGCATATCCTGGAAATTCAATCTTGATAGCTGAACACCTTCCCCCACAACTCATTCGGTCGCCATTGGCAATCTGAACTTTGGGTCCATTGCTGGTTTCCTTTGGCAACTTCAATTTCTGAACCAGCTTTGCATTCACAAAATTGTGGGAGCTTCCCGAATCAATCAGAATTGTCACTTGGTGTCCACCCACTCTTCCGATAACCCTCATGGTGTTTGAGGTAATGATTCCCGTCAAAGCATTCAAGGAGATGGCTGGAGTAAGGGAGTCATCTTCCGGGTCACTATCGTCCTCCTCCGACATTTCCTCCTCCCTTTCCACTTCAATGACGAATAACCTTTTACACTTGTGTCCGGGTACAAATTTCTCGTCACACCTGAAACACAATCCAGCCTCCTTTCTCTCTTGCAATTGCTTGATGCTGAATTTCCGTCCATGAGGAATCTCCTTGAGTTGCTGCTCTGCTGCTACCCCAACATCAGCCTTGACCGACCCAAAACTTCCTCCCTTGTTAGACGTTCCAGCTGCATATTGATATCCCCTGTTCATTGCTCTCCCAATTGTTGCTGATTTCTGATTCACATGGGTCTCCAAATGTCTAGCCAGCCCTTGAGCATCCAATAAGGTGTCCGGCTTCCTAGCTTTCACCTCCATTCTCAATTGAGGCTTGAGACCACAAGTATAGCTGCTGATTCTCTGCTTTTCAGTCATGCTTCCAGCTCTAGTGGCCAACCGGTTAAATTGAACGGTATACTCTTGAACTGATGTGTCCTGTTTTAACCGAGTAAGGTCGCCATAAAAATCCTCATACTCCGAGGGACCGAACTGAAGATTCATGGCTTCCTTCAATTCAGGCCAGCTAGGCGTCCCATGATGTTCTTGCAGCATATCAAACCAAATTTGTGCATCATCCTCCAAATGAAAACTTGCCAACTCAACTTGCAATCTCTCTTGGACGTGGTGCAGCTTGAAGAATTTTTCTGCCCTGCTGAACCATGAAATTGGGTCCTTGGTTCCATCAAATTTTGGGAAGCTAATCTTGGAGCCTTTCAAGAAATCTTCATTTGGGTCATCATAGGCAGCAATATCCCTGCAATTTTGGGCAGCACCTTCCTGGAAATTTTGTCGAACAGGTGCTCTTCCTCTCCTGCCCATACCGAATTGCTTCCTTCCTCCTTGCAACAGCTCCTCTTCCAGCTGTTCTTGGTGGTTCAAACCCTGCAATCCATCATCACCACGTCGCCTACCCTGCAACAATTCATCACAAGATCGCCTACCCTGCATTCCATCCTCACAAGGTCGCCTTCCAAGCAACCCATCTTCACAAGGACGCCCCATACCTGCTGAAATTGGATGTGCTCCGGATGATGATCAACCATACCCTGCAACAGCCCCTCATGGTGTTGCCTCCTCTCAGCTGATGTCAACAACACCCCTTGGGGACGTCCAGCATGGGATTCCAGCACCTCTTGAGGGCGTCCAACATGGGATTCCAGCAATGGATCATCCCTCTCCATACCCATTGCAGGAACCCTCCCCTGAATTGTCCCAATCCCTTCTCTATTTCCCAAACCATCACTTCTTGATTGCAGTAATAAATCAAATTTTGATGACATATTGGTAATGGCAGCAATCAATTGATCTTGAACCTTCCTAATCTGGGATAATTCATCAAGATGGGGTGAAGAAGACGTACCTCCCTCGACTTGCTCTGATACCAATCTGGTAGGAGCTTCTTCTCCAAGCTCCACAACCAATTCCTTGCCCTTGGAAGGCTTGGAACTCTGCTTTGCTGGTGCCATCTTGAGGGTGAACTTCCTGGAAAAGAGGGGATGAAGAACAATAGCAAGAGGGATGGAAGAAGGGCTGCAATTTCAGCAACCAAGGAAGAAGAAGAAGGAGGAGGAGGAGAAGAAGGACGCCCTGTGTCTTGGGCTCCAAGGAAGGGGAGAGGGATGGAGCAATCTGGATTTGATTTTCAAAATAAAAGTTGTTACACAATTCTGTTACAGCCCCCTTTTGTAGGCATCTTCCCTAGTGAAATGACCCAAACGCCCCTACCCAATTACCCCTACTAACAACCCTACTCATCTACTAACAATATTCATAACATTAAACCACATAAATCTAGCACGAAAAAAATTGATTTCATACAAATTTGATGCTTATAGTTAAAAGGTAAATTATCAAATTAAATAGTTTCTTTAAATAAAAAAACTTTGAATAAATCAAACTTCCAAATAAAAAAAAAGAATAGAGATACGGTTAACCATAAAATTAAAACTACTCCTCACTGTGACAAACTTCAGATTAATTGCATAAATCCCCTAAAACAACAAATTTTAAAAGATTATGTTTTCATGGTTTGAGATAAGAAGTGTTGCATGAAAAGATTAATAATGAAATACAAGAGCAAATATTTATATGGCCATATAGTAAAAAGGAATGTATAATAAAAAAATCAACTCTATAAATTACCTCTATCTTTTTCTCCTTGTCTTGTTTGCATAGTTATAAAAATTATGGTGTTAGGACTAGAGCAGGATGGTCACAAAAAGATCACAGCTACACACCATGTGTATGGGAAATAATGAGAGAGGAAATTGGACAAGGTAGGAAATGAGAGAAGCAAAAACCCAACCTAATAAAGAAAAAAATTTCCATGCAAAAGTTCATGACTTGAAGGTCCTTTAAAAATACCAAAATATAAAAATTGTTTGTTGGGTTGAAGAACGTTATCAAAACTATAGGGCCGGACATTTTTTCTACAAAACTGTTCCCCTCATCACTGGTAAAAAATTAAACGATGACATGGAAGAGAAGGAGCATGGAGGGGGAGACGTGTATTTGGTCTTAGTTACAAGGGAAAGCATGTTTCAACCTTTATTAGGATAAATTAAAATTTGCCAATCTCTAATTAAGAGTTGTAGTCCCAAATAGAAAGTTTTTAGGAAGGAGAATGGAAGGCTCACAAAGCTTAAAATAAGACATTTGCACATGGGAGTGATGATGAACACGTGGACCAAATTAAGTTTAGGCCTAAGCATCAGATTAAATCTAATTTAAAAAGTGTAACGACCTACCCGTTGTGAGCCACGAACCAAGTGTTATTATATGAAACTAAGTGTCTTATAAATTAATTTTTTTATTAATTATCCATATTTTAAAAACCATGACATAAAATATAATATAATAAATGCTCGGAATAATCTAAGCCCTATAAACTGAACCAAAATAATATTTAATTAAATTAATTCTTAAAAATTAATATCATAAATTATCAATTATAACCTTTAGAGTACTGGTACAATAGTTTTAAATAAGTTTTATTTGTTAAATTTTTGGAATTTAGGCCCATTCGCATTAATTCAATAGTCAATTTTTTTACTTTTTGTTATCACACAAATTGATATAATTATGAGTGATTACATTCTTTTTTATAAAATTTAATGTAGTGATTTCTTAAATTCCACGCATATTAATAAAGTTTAATATAATGACTTCTTCAATTCCACACATATTCTTCTATATAAAGGAGAGTTCTGTTGATGTTAAATGAAACATCCTCTCGATAGTTTGTGAGCACATTTGACTCATAAAGGAAATGCTTTAGGATTGTGTGTCATAGTTGCGGGTTCCTCATCACAATGCCAAGTCCGTATAATTACTCGAAATGTTATATACTCCTATTTAGGAGTTTTGGTCGGCCTAAGCTCACATTCTACTACCATGTGCTAAGCGCAATCGAGGTCAAAGAATTGGCTTAATCCAACATGGGGCAGCACCCTTAAAAATTACTATGTGGGAGTTTTGGTCTGCCTGAGCCCACATTCGACGACCATGTGCTGAGCGCAACCGGGGTCAAAGAATTGACTCAGTCCTACACAGGGTAGCGCCTTTAAAATTCCACCCAAAAGGGGTGACATGCCGAAAAGGGTGACAGGGCGTAGTGGCACAAGACGACTCATTATGCACTTGTAATACCGAGAGAGTGAGTCAATGGAAAATATCACCACGTAGCGTGTGTGGGCATATATGAGATGTAGTTAGATGGGTGGCCACCCTCCCAGCATATTAAGAGCTTAGTATAGGCTCATAATCACTAAAAGACGTAATTAATAATGTTGTGGAATATATTAATTGTTTCTTATAATTATATGACTTAGTGTTTTTATCACTAATGCGGAATTGCCTCTGTAGGTATGAGCACAGAAGGATGGTTAGAGTCGGGACAGTTGGATGACTGTTATTGAATTATTCTTTTTTCTAGATTGTTTGCATGACAGTAGGATTTTGGTTCAGGTTCATAGGGCTTAGATTATTCTAAGCATTTATTATATTATATTTTATGTTATAGTTTTTAAAATCTTGACAATTAATAGAAAAATTAATTTATGAGACACTTAGTTTTATATGGTAACACTTGACTCGTGGCTCGGAATAGGTGGGTCATTACAAAAAGGAACTTTGTAATGCAAAAAGATCAATGCTCAAAGCATCAATGCAATTATGAACACATGGGGGTCACATAAAGCATTAGGGTTTGAAAGTTTGATGGAAGTTGCACAGGAAATTTCCTAGAAGCAATCAACATGGGACATCTAGCATCTCTAATTTGACTGAAGGAAGCTCTATGAATAGGACCATTTGCATAGAAGAGTGGAGCTCTTTTTTTTGTTAGTTTTTGTTTATGGAGTTTTTAGTTTGGAGAGTTCTTAGTATTTTTGGAGAGCTGGGCCGCCGTTGGAGTAAGAACCAAGATGAAGGAAGTAAAGCTAACGCCCTGACAACTCTGTTGGTAATCTTATCCTTTTTCTTCTTTTCCTTTGATCGTATTCAACTCCAATGTTGGATGCAATAAATTTTGTGATGTTTTCAACTAACTATATGAGGTGAACTTATCTATCTAGGATATACAATGGATCTTAGTAGCAATAGGATACAAAGTAATTATTTTCTGCCCATTTGTGATTGTGAAGGGTTGATTGTTCTGTTATGAACTTAATGTTGCAAAAGTCTGACCATCTTGTGTTAGATCGAAAGATTTTGTTTCATCTAAACATCGGAATATAAAAATGTCATGAATTGAATAGTTTATAATGTAGAGGTAGACATACACTTGATGTTATATGTAAACATGAAAATGAAAAAGGAGTTGATCTTAATGTATCATTTTAAATTCTTTTGCAATGACACATAGTAATTGGGCTTAGATGATAAGTTGTAATAAAATCTGACAGCCTGTTATAGTTGCATATATTTCTTTGGTTATCAACGTTACTCAATTTACAAATAGATGTGAATAATTCTATATTGTTGCCCAACTAAATGAAATTGGGAATTCTATATAATTAAACTAATTGTTTGAAAGTAACTCTCATATCTTCCTTGCCAGTATTTAGATTAGTGTAACTTTATTGTTAAGTAAATGATTGATGCCTTTGTCCCGATGGACACTTAGTTTAGATTAGATAGTTTCAATGTTAATTGTTGTTTTTGTTTTTACAGCAGTTAAATAGTTAATCAAGCAAGCTAGAGTAAAAGTAAGAGAACTCATATAATTCCTTGTGAGAACGATTTCTTATTCACTATTTTATTATTTGTTTGATATGTATACTATACTTGTGCAAAGTATAAAATATAGAACAACATGCACATGGATTCCGAATGTATTTTAAGAATGAGGCAGCAACTTTCATTTTTTGGGGCCCGTTCAAAAAGCCGCTTGGATATCGAAGGCATGCTAAATGTACACTGCCTTTTTAATTGCTTTTATGAACATGTGTGTTGCCCATTTCTGATCGCATACTCACTCGAGAGTTCCTCATTTCCTCTTGATGGTTACATTGTGCAAGTGGAACTGACGTAGCATGTAATTGAGGAATGACTATTTAGAAGTGGTCTTGACATTGGCTTAGTTCCCGGTTACGAGGCCTACCCTGTCCCATGTGCTCAACAGTTCCCGGTCATGCCCAGCTCTCCTTCCTAAGAAGAGAGGCCCTTGATTGGTCACTGCGGACATTGTTGGCCTTCATGAAAAATTTTCTGGATTTATGGAATGCCCAGAAGCTCAAGGATAATTGAAAACATTCATGTGGCTAGAAGAAAAGGTGTGGTGATGATCAATGAGTCTACTACTCTCTTGATCGGGTGAATACATCCCATTTCAAGGGTAAAGTGGATGGGAACGTATTCCATTTAAATGGCAATTTCATTGGAGACTACTTGGGGGGGAGGGCAGAAGAAAGAGATACAACCTATTTTAAGAATGTGTACACTTCATCATTCTTTGAATCCTATTGCCCATAGAACGAAATGATGGGAACCATGCTCAAGGAAGGAGTGAAGTTAAAAAATCCCGTGGCACCTGTGTTTTGATAAATTATGGTCAGAAACATCGTACCAAAAGTTGGAAACCTAAATGAGATGTGGAACTTGGATTCTACATCCTACAGAACATTGTCACTCACAAGAAGATCTACTTGCTGGTGCTCGTCCTCAATTATTTGTTTAGATGTCAGAATCAAAGGTGAACTTGCTTATTCTATGCTAGACTTCTTACTGGTTTCTTTTGGAAAAGTGGAAGAACAAAGGAAGGTTGTACCACACCCCACCAATGAAGGTTTTATTGGAATGTCATATTCAACAAGGTTGTCACTAGGAAGAACAAGAGGGTAAGTACGACTCAGGCTTCTTCATCCCAAGATCATGGTCGAGATGGTGAGTATGCCTACATTGATGAACTTGAGATCTCAGGATGAGGAAATGGAAGACATTTTGGTGAGAGAAGAGAGAGATAAATAAGATCTGCCTACACCACCCCGCGCAACTCATCCTTCCACATCTACAATGGAGGAATCACTAATATATCAATTTGAAGTGATGAACAATATATTTGATGCTATGGAGGAGAGGATTGTGCATTATGGATCAAGATTAAGCAATATGGCTAATCCAAGTGCAATGCAATCGAGGACAAATTAGGGATGTGCGTACTAATTTGCATTTCTCTCTTTATCCGTATAGGTTCTATTACTCCTAAGGAAACCATGGAGCCGAAGGCACCACACAAGGACATAGTCACTCTCATGATGACAAGGGAGTATTACATTTATTCTTCCTCTTATGTACTTAATGGCTTTTTGAGATGACAAATACTAATAGTGAAACTATATGTGTGAGGGAGTGCTTGAATCGGGAGTAAACTACTTGTATGGGGTGTGTTTGTTTTTGTTAGTTATCTCATGAACTTTGATGCAATGTTTTGAAATGAATAGAAATGACTAACCTCTACATTAGGATTGCAAATCTTTTATTAGCTTAGTAAGCATGAAGCGTGGCATGTTGCATAACATGACATGACATCTCATACTCATTGCATGGCTTTCTTATTATATGACACACTTGCCTATTGGCTTTTTTCAAGTTATGTTGAGGATATTGTAAGGAGCTTGGAGCTAGGATCTTGAAGACCATCAAGGAATTGAAGAATATGAAAATTTTGCAAAGCTTCATGATGATTCGCAAACATATTTACATTTTCTAATAAAATGATAAAATAATAAATAAATAAAAACGATATCAATAGTGCACGTAGAGTATAATAGAGTTAGACCTTATCAACATTAATATAATATATTAATAATAAGTTCACAATATTTTAAAAATATATCCAAGTTCCATGTATTAGATCAGCAACCTAATAAAAGTCTTTACATCTAATTGTCTTTATCACATGAAAAATAATGCAAATTAATATATAAATAAAAAAATTCTGTTGCTGGTCATCCATCTCTTCAGTGCCCAAATCTTCACCTACAAACCTACATATAAAGATAAACTTTATTCGCTCAGCACTAACTAACCCGTACCGAGTCATCTACTCATATATGCAAACAATATTAGGAAGGTACAAATAAATCGAATAAACATTGATAAGAGAAAAAGAAATTACATCAAGGTTATTTTTACCATCATGTACATATATGCATAATATTCAAACATTGTACCATAAATATAATTAAGTAAGAATATGATTTAACCATGCACTTACAAACAATCATTATTAGATCAATTAACCATTTAATTATTAGTAGCATTTACTCTACCTTCTTTTATTCTTTTAATATTTACTTACCTTTGCATTAGTTTCATCCCATTAATCAAGTTTTTGTGAGATGTACCACCCTATATAGTAATTTAGTCCCATTAAGTTGTCTAATTACATACTTTTGTAGTGTGTGTTTACATTCATATTCATATTCCACATACTTCATTGGCTCATCTTTTCACAACAATAAAAAAATAATTATTATTGTTAACCTTGTCCATTTGATATTATGTTACTCATCGACCATAAGCAATTTACAAGTTTGTGTCTCAACTCTTACATTTTGCATGATGATATCGGTACACAAACTCTAAGATAAGCCCCTACAAATGATCATAAGGACTGCAAGTGTAGAGTAACCTACTCAACTCCATCACTGGCTAGTGTAGTTGCCCGATGTATTATTGGTATGCCTTGTCAATTTTCCCAATTTCTCTTTTATTTCTAGTTAAGCTTAGGCCCAGGTATTACTTTATCTTAATATTATGAAAATATCAAAACCATGTGTTTTAGTTTTCATTAAGCCTCTTCAGTCATACTATCTAACATCTTTTAGGTTTCACATCTTTCCATATTTGTCAAATCACGATTCGACTAAACCGTTCAATTACATAGCAAACATCATGAGGATCATAAAACTCCCTAAATAACAACTAAATGGACCTAGTCAATATCCTTCCGAGCTCTATAACGTCTCAACTATCAACCTTTTAGTCTGAGTATGAAATCAACACTATACATTATTACCTAACTAGATGCACACATATGCATGCATGTTATGCCATGACCGTAAATAATTCACTACTCAATTAACACGTTAAACATCATCATAACATGTATTTAATATCATATTAAGGCCATATAATCTTCGAACAATCATACATGAAGCACATGAAGTTTAAATATCAATCAAACAATAAAGTAAAAATTAGGTATGAGAGTTGTGGCCCTCAAGTCCCAGTGATTATTAGGGTCTTCAGTAAATGAATGATCTGGAAAATAAAATATATTTGTGGTCGGACTCAAGCAAATTCAAATTTAAAACTTTCTAATCTTGTCACTAGGAAAGGATGGTCTTTGCTATAAATAGAGGACTTGTGGAATGATTTGAGAGTTAATGAAGAAAGAGAGGAATGAGAAAGGTGTAAATAAGGTGATTGCTTGGTGTAAGATCAAAGCTTTGGAACATTATGCAAAGTGCACTTTTGTGTGAGATCAATGATTAATTATAAAGCTACTTTGTGTGTGGATATGTTTTAAATCAAAGGGTTGATCATTGAGGGTGAATTCTTATAAACTTCAAGTTGTTTGGAACGGGTTTTGTGCTCTCACCAATTGGTTGTGATTGGGTGAGGAGTTATAAGGTGTGTCTAGCTTCGGTGTTGGCTGCTCCAAGGTGATGGAGTGTTTGCTAGTTGTCTAGGCTCAGTGGAGAGCTTGAGAGGAACTAGTGTCGTTTGTTGCTTTGGCTTAGTGGAAAGCTAGTAATAAGAACAAGTGTTATTTGCAAGTGTACAAGTGGTTGCCACAATGAAGCTGGAAGATCTATCCATACGAAGGACTTGGTAGGATAGAAGAGAGGAGTAGAAGTTCCAAACCTCTTTAAAATCCATTTTATTGGATAGAAGAGAGGAGTAGAAGACCTATCATATTAAGGCCATATAACATTTTTTGTTTGATTACTTTATCCTTCCTCTCCTTATTTGCTTTATTCATTTTATTGTGCATTCTCTGTATTTGTTCATTTGCCTCACATAAAGCACTTGTGTTAGATAAGTTCACTTTAGCGATTTGTACAAGTTATTCAATTCAAACTTATTCACTTGCATAGTTTCACAACTTCACCAATAGTAATTGTGAAGGCTTTTGAATTGATATTGACATGTTTCATATTGTACATTACATATTTGATTAAATTCCGCATATATATTTTGTCCATTATGTTTTTGATCTTTTTGATAGTCATAGAATATGTTGGCATACTAATTTGTTTGTTGAATGTTATTTTTATTAGTCACTACCTACGTTAGGACCCTACATTTTCTACATATATAAGTAGAGGACTCAATGGCACACTTGGTTATGAATGTGTTGAGTCCAAGTTTTGATGATTATAGCCTAGGACTCTCAAACTCACCATTTGATACATGGAAGCTCAAGTTACAAGGTCATGGAATGCCTTCAAACTTGTCTCAGTTAATGTTGAAACCTATACAAACTTCTCAACTCCAAATGGTATAATTTGCATTCCAAATAGAGTTTAGTTAAGGAACTTGCCATGAGATAGAAGACATCAAGAGCTTTTCATTATATCAAGAATCATTCAAATTGGAATTTTCTAAAAGAAGTTATTACATTTTAAAATTTGGAGAATACTCGGCCAATTGTTTGGCTGACGGTTGATAGATTGATTGGTAGTTGGTCGAGTGGAGAAGGTATCTTCAAAGAGTTCGGTAGGAGATTGTTGGAACTTAGGTATATCTATTGGTAGCCAATTGTAAATTGAGGCAGAAGTTCATGCTAATGGGATAGATGATGTGGTAATTTCAAAGGCATAATAGTTGTAATTCTTGGAGAGGAGACTTTGAGCTATAAATAGGACATTTGATGGTGTAATAATAGGTACTTTTACCATTATTATTTAGACATTATTTTCTTCTCTTAAGAAGTTGATATTAGTAGTAGACTCTTTATTTATCAGCCTATGAAATTTTTTATTTGTATATTTAGTCATGACTATTATTAGATGCTTTAAATTTTTAGTTTATGTGCTTGATTAAATTGAGCACAATTATGTTGAATGAATATCCAATGCTCTATTATGTAAAGGGATAATCAGTCTAGTAAAATTCTAAGGAATAAGTAATCAGACAAGGTAAAATCTACATTGAACAAGCTATACACGGTTCCATGTGAAACAAGTCTATATAACCAGCAGGACATTGTCATGAAAATTAGTAACTCAAGAGGCTAAGCATTTATTTTGAACTACTAGGTGATTTAAGTGAAGCCAAACATATTCGAGTGACCAAAGAGTTTAATTGGACTCAAGAATTGATTTCAATCAGTGGTAATGGACGAGTTTGTACAAGTCTCAACCCATTTAGGATCTGCATATGAGAATTAAGGGTAGAATTATCATTTTCGTTCAGATGGAGGACGTTTAAGGAACAATGGGAAAAAGGATGATGTATATAAGGGTTTCCTACATTAGATTGATTCCCCCTCTCCTCCCTCTTCTTTGGATGGTTCCACCCTTCTACACAGTCTCTTCCTCGAGTTTGGAGCGTGTGGATTAGGTTTTGGGAGCGACGTTTTAACCTTTTAGATCTAAGGAGAGGCTAGTAGTCTAAACTAAAGCAAATGCATCATATTCATAGTTCATGGTTATGTATGATTCATAGTTCATGGTTATGTATGACGTATGTGTTGTTTCATGTTGTATACATATTTTCTTCTATGTTCATGACATGTGATATGTTGTGCAATGAATCAAATTTAATTTTAAGATGAAATTTGATTTTCAACCTTTCTGTAAATAGGATTGACAAGTAGTTTTATGATAAAACAATAATTCATGCCAATTTTTTGATTTGTTGCAAGTTTAGAACAAGTATGTGTCTTACATGTAGTTTTTCTTCTTAATTAAAATCATGAGAAAGTAAAGTAATGACCGAATTTCTAACATGCATAATACCTAAATCAGACTAGAGTATCTCTAACGCACATGCATAACATATAATTATAGTGGAACAAACCTATTGGACCAATTGACACTTGCATCCATATAAAATTGAAATTAAAAATCCATACTTGAATAACCATTGAGTACTTTTCAACACAAGTCTAGTAAAATTGTTATACTAAAACATGAAAGTAACAGAAAGATAAACTCCAAAGTGACGAGAATCTTCATGCCATCACTCCCAAGATCTCTTGTATACCTACATACATGCAAACATAGTTGCTCAGTACTAAATAGAATACTGAGTGCCAGAATAGGATGAGAAGTTAGGAAAACAGTGAAAAATGCAATTCTACTTAACACAAAATCAACATTCATAAACATATCATCCTTAACATAACATGAACTGAAACTTAATAGATATTACTGAACATAACATGTACTTGATAAGAAAATATTGATAAAATGATTGCTAATTAACACTTTTCATATGACTTCCTGGTAAGCCCTAGTAACTTAACAACAAACACATAAGTATATCTATGTGATCTTACTATAGCTGAACTTTTGCATCCTTAATTCATTTAAAATATTTCACTTGTCCATCCATTGGGACATGGGAAACATATCCACTTGTGCCGGTCCTTTGAGGCTTACTAATTTCACTATGGCCCAACTTTAGGAACTTATAATTGACACTACTCTCCAAACAAGTACTTTGAGGTTTAGTGATTTCACACAAAACACAAATAAAAATAATATATGGAAACTCATGACTCTTCTTTTGGAACCAAGTGACTCGGCCAACAGAACTTAGCAGTTTTACTCCGGAGTTCTTGGCGGTGAGTCACTGCCAAAACCCATTAATTGACTCACATACATGAGGAACAACTAATGACCACTAGTGCTATCAAGACACCTTTGTCGGCCCTTGCCTAGGGGGAATGCACCAAGGGTGAAGACCTAACACATCAACCAGGCCTTTTACTTGAATGGCAAAAAATCATAAAACATAGTGTTGAGTCGAGGCCCTACCATTGCTTTGACTTAACACTTGAAAAGATCATGATCTGCTTGCTAAGCCTACACATTGCCATTGCTTTTGCTCGAGTTATAGAAAATATGACCTTAGTTAGGCCTAGACCTTGCCATTCCTTTGACTTAGCACTTGAAAAGAACACAACTTTGTTGCTAAACCTAGGCCTTGTCTTGAAGATTCTAACAAAAAAGAATCACTATAATTGGAGTTCTATGGCCGTATTCAAGATGGTTAAACCACATGTCCGGAATCCCTAGCACTAGGTTAGGGGTTTTTTATATTTTCTTTTTTGATTCAATTTTTATCAAACAAAAATAGGTTTTTCATAGTTTCTTAGCCTAAAACCATGAGTTGTAATAGGTTTTTAATCTAACATGATTTATCCCACTTTTCATGATTTTAGTTTAGAGAAAAACATGAAAAGAATTAGTGTTCTTGTTCTAACGTTGAATTATCTTAACAATTCAACTATGAGTCATTGTTAAATCATAAGAAATACTTGTAAAATTATTTACAATAAATCTAAACATCAATTAACATCATTTAAAATCATCCATGGATTACATTCTTTGATCATAGAAATTCTACATAAATTTTCCATAAAATTTGAGTAAAAAAAGGAATTTGGACACAAATCATACATGATTCAATGAAACAAGCTATATAACATGATGAAGAATGAATGATTTACTAGTAATTAAAATCTAAGTTTTAATTACTAACATTTAACCATGTAATTTCCCCCCATATCTCAATTCCTAGTGCTCTTTATAAAATTGGTAAAATATTGTTCCAAACTCGTTAAATCTCGAAGGTTGGAAGAAACTTTTCTACACAAGGAAGCCAAGGAAGAGGGAGAGGAGAGAAGAGACGTATAGTGCAATTTAGGGAGGGAGTCTATCTCTTATATACCCCGGACCCATCTCATGTACAACTACCCACTTCTTTATCTACGTAAGAGAAAATATCAGGGAGCTTCTACCCGTTTACATAAACCCTAGATGTCTTAATAACTAACACCTCCTCGTAGACTAACATAGACCATGTCCTTCACCATAATTCACAGTTAGAGCAATTTAGGTACAAAACAACCTTGAATATGTTTGGATCCACTTAGATTAACCTACCGGTTAACGTTAAGTGTCTAGCCTCACATGAATTCTTATTTTATCCTAATGGACATCTATTAGGTTATATAGACATGGTTCAAATTTGACCATGTCAACTTGTTCACCGTAGCTTTTCCCTTGTCTAATTATTGATTTGTTTTTTATCAAATCAGATCAAACTTTTGTGAATGGGTTCTTTTACATCTTATTTCCATAATGAAAATATCTCTTTTATATCATATAACTTTATTATTTCTAATAGATCATGAGTTTGATGAAGACCAATTGTCCAAAAGAAATTTCTTCTCCATATAACCCATTTTGGATTTTCCTAGTTCATCCGTTAACTTGTAAAAATTATAACTTTTGCTACCAAAGATCGATTAATGTGAGTCTTAATTTGTTCAATCCCTTAAATAGCAAAATTTAGAATGACATTTTTAGAACAACAATTTCATAATTTTTAGAACGACAATTTTGGACTTTTGAAATTTTAAAGAGGTTGTTCAAGCTGTCCAGACTTTAAATATCAAATTTGTTTGGATATTACAAGTAAGGTAAATCATCATAGATTAAAAACTTGCTATTGTACAAGAAATTTATGTTTAAGGAGCATGGCACCCTGATTTTTTTATTAAAATTCGTTCTAAAAATAAAATGATCAATAAAAATCAGGTTTGAAACCCTAGATCCAGTGCCCACACCATATATCAGCCTTGAATTCCAAACGCTTGCAACACCCAAGTGCTCTCCCAGGGCCAGACACCTTTTGAACCTCTTTTTGAAGTGATAACCTTTAAAATCTCTTAGTGTGAGCATCGATGATCAAACCAATTTGAGAAATCAAAGTTTGAAGATCAGAGGAAGTGTTGAAGTATGAAGAATTTCGGCGACCAAAGACGTAGGGTGCAGCCCAAGAAAGAAGAGGATTCGACCTTCGACTGACCATTGGTTAGTAGTTGTAAAACCACATATTTAGGTTAGGGTTTTACCTGATATTATTTTCCCCTATTCGGAATAGTATCGAGTTGGTTTGAGCGAGCTCGAGCTAAACTAATTTTCAAAATAGGAGTATGAGGCCCAGAAGGCCATATGAGTATGTTATAGAGTCTGAGTATGCCTGACATGCATACAATATGATTTTAATGAGTCAGTCAGGATTTTAGTTATGATAAAGTAGAGCATGAATTATAAGTGTATACATGAGTTATTTTTATGAGTTAGCCAAGATTTTAGGCCTAAATTTAGCCCATTTTAGCATTTAGCATCATTTTGGGATTTTTTGTGTATTTCATTTGCATGCAATATAGGAATTTCGGATCACTAGATTGTGCCCCTGTGGGCCCATCTTGATCAAGTTCTGGGTTCGAGACCAATTTAACTTTCTTGTCTCGATTCTTGCCGATAGAGTCACTTTTAAGACACAAACAGTTTCGACTTTAAGCCGTCTCAATCCGAGCTTTTCGTCCATATGTATATTGTATATACCCATAGGTGGGTCCTACTAGACCACGAGTTGTTAAACGTTTAGATCATGCCACGTGGCAAGATCTAAGCCATCTATGTCTGCTCTGGCTTGAACATGTTATATTTTTGGTGAATTTTCATGACTTCAGAATTTACACCCTTTTAGCGTTGACACCACTTTGGCTCATCGCCGGCGAGTTTCCGCCTCACCCCCGGCCACCGGATCATCGGTGTTAAGTATAAATAATTGGCCTGAAACATTAAATTACTTTTCTTAATATTACCGAGATCTTATTCTCGATTTACATGTTAGGTATCTCAAATAAACTACTCTCAATCTTCCGAACATCTCCATGTATCTAGCTAGATTTAAGTGCATGGGTTGAATCCTAAAAATAATTTATTATGAACCAAGATCTCCTTCTCGCTATATGTTTTATTTTACAGAATCATAATCAGTATGATAATACATGTAGCATGTGAGTGACGTGTGATGTGATGTGTGTGTGTGTTTAATTTCCTACCCTCGCATGCCATGTCATTTATTGTGTCTCAGCCTATTGGTGTTTCATTGCATGCACGCATCATTTAAGGTGGGTTTGATTAGTGGTTTGCATTTGCTAGGCTGCGCAGAGTCGAGCTTGCCAAGCTAGGATGTGGAGCTTGCCTCACAGGCATTAGGACTCCTATCTACTTGATCTGCTGCTGCTATTACAGTTTTGTTTTGGATCATAGAACGTAATTAGTAGTATTTTATTTGATCCCACAACCTATAAGTCATCTTATTGATTTCTGAGTTAATAAATCTTTAAGATTGAGATCCATTGATGTGAATTTTAAAAACATGAGATCTACATCAAAAGTCACTTAAGCGCTATTTATCTGCCCTTCTAGGCCTTATATATATTATATAATTTTGGATTTTCTGTGCATGCGTGATGGATGAGCATATGACACCCACCACCAGTCAGTACCCACTTGTGGTGCTCAGTTTGGTAGTTAATAGCTATTGTCATTACCAGTATCAGATATAGTACTTGCTAGAAGTTGTATTCAACTAGAGCATGTTCTTCGTTGAGTGTATCCGGACCATACAAGTCAGTGATTAGTTTAGGCCCTATTGGCCAAGGGCTTGTTGTTGTCGACCAGATTTTGGGTCATGCGTAGTGCCGACACATTACCATTGAGTATTCTAGTTTGTGTGCATGGATCTCTCAGTGATTATGAGTAGGCCGTACTGGCTATATTCAAATGATAATGTGAAGTGCTATTTCCCTTGAATTTCTTGGCTATCATTTTCCTCCTTGGGGTGGGTACAGTGGGTTGGGGTTCTTTCTCTTCCATTTGTGCTATTGCTGGTGGGGGTGTTTGTGTTGGGACTTGAGGTTTGGCCTTTGTTAATTTTCTCTGGACCTTGTCTCCATTCTTTAAGTCATGTCTGAATTGTCAAGATTTGTTTTCCTCTTCTTCACTTGTTTCTTCTCCTTCTTGTCTTCTTGCTTCTCCTTTTTCTCTAGTTGTTTGGCCTTCTTTTCTGTTGGTATCGAGCCATCATTAATGCCTTTGCTTTCAACCTTGTCTTCATCAGGCTTGGTAGCTTCAACTTGCTTCTGTAGTTTTTCTTTCCTGGTTCACTTCACTTTTTCCTTGGTAGCTTGGCTTGGCCTAGGCATCACCGTGGTCTTTAGACATAGGTGTCTAAGGTCTGAGACTAATTTATGCTGCCTGGTCGATTTCCTTAATAACATCTTCCTTACTTCCTACTTGCTTTTCGTATCTGGCACCTTTTTTTCCTTTTGATTCCTTCAGTGCTAATTATTTTGTACTAGTCCCTGCTGCTTGTTTCTTTGGTGATTAGGGAAAAGGGATATAATGGTAGGTTGCTTGACATCCCATTTAGTTGGCAAAGGTGGTAGTGGGGATTCCTCTTGCTCATTTTCTAACTCTTCCCCGAAACTTGTCATTTTCTTTTCTTGCCTTTATGGCTTCTCCTTTTCAAATGTGATTTTGATGTCATGGACTAATGATGCCTGGTTCAAGTCTACCAACCCTTATTATGGATTCCATTGTCTGAGTAGTCATGGATTCAGCAGCATGCTGCTTCTTGTAAACCATCCCAAATCATGATCTCAGCCACACAAAACAAAAATGTGCCTTGTCGTTCTAACATTGATTTGCTCAAGATTGAGGGGAAGTGCACAAGCGGTGTTGGCAAAGAAAAAGAGTAGCGTGGAAATTTCCTTTTTACCTTTACTTGTTCTCAATTTAACCCTTTTGTTGCATGGTTGGTTTAGTTCCTTCATGGGTCACCATGCTATGCCTGGTTGGTCTTCCTAAAATAAAATTGTTTTTTAATACAAACAAAATGTCAACAACAAGATAGAACATGTTGGGTTGCCTCCTAGGAGATGCTTGTTTATAGTCCATAGCTTAACTAAGCTCCAGTCATTTTGAGATTTACATGATGGAAAAGTGAATTGGGTCACTTCTCTTCTATACTAGTGCTTGAGCCTATGCCCATTAACCTTGAATTGGTTCTCATTTTTCTCATTCCTGATTTCTCTAGGAACATCTAAAAATGCATGTATCACAATATAAGGTCCAGACCACCTAGACTTAAGTTTTTGTAGAAAAATCTTTAGCCTAGAATTGTACAACAACGCCTGATGTCTTGGTTCAAAGAGTCTGGCGAGAATGCCTCTGTAATGTCATAGCTTAGTTTTTTCTTATACACTTTGGCATTCTCACATGCATTGAGTCTTAGCTCATTCATTCAATTCATTCAACTATAGTAGTTTTCTCTCCACATGCCTTAGAAGTAAAGTTCAACTTTTGAATTGCCCAATATGCCTTGTGGATGACATGTTTTTATGAATACTAACCTATAGGTGGACATTCCAATTGGTTCTTGAAATCTATCATGTAAACCCATAATGCATGATCCAAGTTCAATGACCAATTTTTCTTGATGGACTTACAATATCCTCTTGATTTTTCGGTTAGAGATTTCTGCTTGTTCTTTTTGTGGATGATATGATGTTGCAACTTTTGCTCAACTTCATACTTTGCCTGAAAGGTATTAGAGGCCTTGTTATACAAGTATGATCTTTCATCTCTTATGATGGCTCTTGGGGTGGTAAATCTTGTAAAGATATTTTTTTAAAGAACCTTATAACGGCTATGTCATCATTGGTTGTGAATATCTGTGCCTCCACCAATTTTAAAAATAATCAACTGCTATTAATATATATAAGTTGGTTGGATGACACAAATGGCCTCATAAAGTCTATTCCTCGTACATCAAAAAGCTCTAGTTTAAATATTCTGTGCAAGCGGGGCATCTCTTGTTTCCTCAATATGTTCCCTCTTCTTTGGTAGCTGAAAAAGTTGTTTATCTAGAAAGCTCTATTGTATTGACAATGAGTTGGCTTCATTGTCCATAATTACTAGTATGGATAAGTGGTCAGCTACTACATTCCCAGAACCCTTCTTTTCTCTTATGTCCATATCAAATACTTATAAGAGCAACACCCTTCTAATGAGCCATGGCTTAGCCTCCTTATTTTGCAGTAGGGTACTTCAAAGCATTCGATCTATGTGAACTATCACTTGGGTATCCATCAAGTATCATCTAAAGTTATCCACAACATATACTACAACCAATAATTCCTTCTCTATTTTACTTGACTCTCATTTTATATCTTACTAGCATAATAGATGCTATGGAAGATATTGTTGATGCTGTTGTCTAAGACTACACCAATGGCATAGTCACTTACATCACACGTTAACTCAAATGGTCGTGACTATATTGGTGAAGCAATGATGAGAGTATATATGAGTTTATTATTCAGTTCGCTCAATGCTTCTAGACAAGCTTCATTTAATTTGAAAGTTGCACCTTTTTCCAATAAATTTCATACTGGTTTTACAAGTTTTGAAAAGTCTTTTATAAGCCTCTTGTAAAATCTAGCATGGCCTAGGAGGCTTTTCACTCTCTTAACTTTAGTTGGTGGTGGCAACTTGTCAATTACTTCTTTGCTCTGTCCAAATCCAAGCCTTTGCATTGAGACCATGTGTCCTAGCACAATTCATTCTGTTAACATGAAGTGACATTTTTCGCAATTTAAAACTAGGATATGTACTTTCACGTCTTTTCAAAACTTTATTTATAGTCTCCAAACATTGATTGAAGGCACTTCCAAATACTGAAAATTCAAACAAGAAAATTTTCATCCCATTTTTCATCACATAACTAAGAAAATGGACATCATGCATCTTTGAAGTATTCCTAGGGCATTGCACAAGCCAAAAGGCATTCTTCTGATGAGCATGTGAGTGTGGTCTTCTCATGATCTTTTTGATGGATTACTAGTTGGTTGTATCTAAAGTAATCATCAAAGAAACAATATTATTCTTGCTCAGCTAACCAAACAAGCATTTAGTCAATGAATGATAAAGGAAAATGGTCCGTTCATGTGGCCTTATTCAGCTTCTATAGTCCATACACACCCTCCATCCGGTGACTATTCTAGAAGGAATTAGCTCATTGTTTTGATTGGGCACAATAGTTATTCCCCTTTCTTTTGAACACATTGGACAAGGTTGACCCATGAACTATTAGCAATTCGATAGATAATTCTAGCATTTAGCCACTTGAACGTCTCTTTCTTCACTACCTCTTCATTATAGGATTAAAGCATCTCTGTTACTCAACAATTGGTTTCTGTCCTTCTTCAAGCAGAATTTTGTGCCTGCATTCATTTGAGCTAATGCCTCAGATGTCGGCAATGGTGCATCCAATGGATAGGTTATGATTCCTTAGTACTCTCAATAACTTCTCTTCTTGCAAAGGTGTAAGTCAAGAAATGCATACATAAGATGCTTCAACAAGGGCTTTAACTCCAGCTCCGAGGATTGATAGTAGATGGAATGTTCATCTTCAGTTCCGTTTGTGAACTAAGCAAGGGCTCTAGCTGTTTGCACCTCATACTGCTACTTGGTTGGTTATCTAGACATGCCATCAACTCAGTCAGATCTTCATCTTCTTCCTCCTCTATCTCCTTGGAAGTTACTATGTGTTCAAAAGGGTCTAAGAATTGGCTTCTTTCTTGGACTTCTGTGACTATTTGTACAATGATGTTGACTATAAAACCATCATCAGTTGTCTCTAGATATCCATGGCCTTGCAGATGTTAAATACTACTTATTCATCATTTACCCTTATAATCAGTTCTCATGCTGCCACATCAATTAGGGTTCTCCCTGTTGAATGAAATGGCTGCCCCATGATGACTGAGACACCCTTGTCTTCTTCTATGCCTAATATCACAAAGTCACTTGATAAGATAAACTTGTCCACTTTCACCAAAAATATTTTCAATTTCTCCCTTCTGAAAGATATAAGACCTGTTAGCTAACTGCCATCTTATAGTAGTAGGTTTTACCTCTCCTAACCCTAATTTCTTGTACATGGACAGTGGGATCAAGTTCATGCTAGCACCTAGATCACAATGTGCTTTGCATGAAAAAATTGATCCAATGAAGCAGGGAGTAATGAACCTCCTTAAATCCTTCAACTTTGGAGGTAACTTCTTTTGCAGCACTGCACTACACTAGTACATCAATGCTCTTCATTCAATGTTGTTTTGAACTCCTCCAACCTCTTCTTTTTGGACAAAATTTGTTTCATAAACTTTTAAGAACTAGACATTTGTTCCAATGCCTTGGAAAATCAGATATTGATAGTTAACTATCTAAAAATGTTCAAAAATTATTGAAATTTATTATTCATCTTGCTCCTTTGTTAACTCTGTACCTCTATAGATAAGGAAGCTTGGGAACATGTCTTGATGGTTTAGGTTGAGGAACTGGTTTCTGCACCACCCATCCGTGTTCATTTTCTTCTTTCTTGTCTAGGCTTTCTTCTTTATCACTTGTATCTAGCTTCTGATTTTTGTAAGGATAAAGTAGTTCCTTTTCACTTCTCAACTCATTCATTACTTTCTTCTATTCTTAGTACTTGTGTGTCATTTGGGAGCCTATTACTACATGGGCGAATGTTTAAAACACTTGCCAATTGTCCTAATTGGGTATCCAAGTTTCTGATGGAAGCTTGTTCGGTTTGCATCTACTAATGTTGAGTTTGTATAAACTGCATGGCATGTCTTCCATTGACATCTACTTTTTAATAGGTGGTTGTATCCTATTCTGTGACTAGGATTGAAATCCCCGATGGTACTTGGGCATGAGCTTCAGGTTTCTAACCACTAGCTTGGCTTCCTCGCCATCCAAGATTTGGGTGGTTTCACCAACCTGGATTAGAGGTGTAACAAGTAAGGGTTGTTCTGATTCTTGTTATAATTGCTTATGAAGTTGGTGGTCTCTGTTTTCAATGGACATTACTCCCATGAATAATTATGTCCACCGAAATCATAGGACATGGCTTGTACTGCTAGGACATAGGCCTGAGTCTTGTTCTCAAGGTTCTACATTTGCTAGCTCAATGCCACCATCCATATAAGGCATTAAAAGAATCC
Source organism: Piper betle (assembly GCA_033002965.1). Classification (NCBI taxonomy): domain Eukaryota; kingdom Viridiplantae; phylum Streptophyta; class Magnoliopsida; order Piperales; family Piperaceae; genus Piper; species Piper betle. The sequence goes on along the minus strand of JAURVB010000479.1, from coordinate 92,244 downwards.
ATTTGTAGTACTTTTGACATATTTTTCGTTGTTGTCTTGTCATACATCATCAGACGGTGATTGGAAACTAGTTCTCCATTTGCTCATAGGCTTCATAATAGGTTTTTGTTGTGATGGAACCTCTTGCTATAACATCAACTGTTTACTTGATTTGACTCATCAAGCCATTGTAAAATGTTTGGATTTGAACCCATGGTTGAATCCTATGATAAGGACACTTCCTCAATAGGTCCTTAAACCTTTCCCATGTATCATAGAATGATTCATTTTTCAATTGAACAAATGAAGGAATCTCATTTTTAAACTGCACTATTCTGGACGGTGGTAAATATTTCAATGTGAACTTTCTTATCATTTCCTCAGTAGTGATTGAATTGGGTGTCAATAAATTGAACCATAAGCTAGATGTTCCACTTAAAGAAAATGGAAGTCTAATTGCATCTTTGGACACTTGGTGCTGCTTATATGAATCACAAATCGCTACAAAATTTAGCAAGTGCGAGGGCATGAAACGAGTAGACTATTCTACTTAGAAAATGATGTAGAGGCACGAAGATAGAATACAAGAACCAAAGTTAACACAAGTTCTCTTAGTCAAAATAGATTTGGGATGGATAATTTTACAATGATAATAGGTAGCACATCTTGCATAATTGTAATTGATATATAGGGAAATGAATTTAATTGTAATGGATTTCCACATCTTATTACAACGTACCACCCTATCATTATTTCACATTCTTGTGCAGATAAAACTAGGTTGGTGCATTATGATCAACTCCTTTATATGGATATCTACGATTTTAATGTGTTCATACAGTTAGAACCATAAACTATTTCACCCATGGATATCATCGATCTATCTATTTCTAGAGCTCGACAAAATCTCTTAGTCATGCAAAGTTAGCTACTGAGCTTTTGAGTTCTTGAGTTAAGGAGCTTGAGGGCTTTTGACTTTCTTAGCTCCTTCGTTCAGGAATCTTTAGCATCAAGCAAGGAAGGAAGCAAGAAGTCAAGGGCGCTTCGAACGAAGAGAGAAGGATAAGCCCTTACTCTGTAAATGCATGGAAAGGCATCCTCAGTTGAAGTATTAAGAACATGTATGAAGTAATCAACTCATAATTAATGCAACAAGATAACATCAATAAGATATATTACATATCAACCAAGATCCATCATATACACCAGATCACTAATGTTTACCCCCATGTAAGAATAATAATACATCATGAGCATCATCTAAGAAGACAAGATTGAGAAGAGAAGGAAAAAGATTATGCAAATCTATGAGGATGAGACCATGGCATGAATTTCTCTTCAACAATGTTACTTCCTTGTAACTCAGCTTTCACGGCTTCTCCCCAACCTCCAACTACTCCAGACTGCTAATGTGAAGCTAGGGAGGACGAAAGGTGAAGAGATGAAGAGTGGGTTTTATTCTTCCAATGCCTTCCTCTAATTTATGTATGTATATGTTCCCTCTATCTATGTTCGTCTCCCTTTACAATATGAGTGAGAGTATATACAGCCGATGGAGATAGAACCTTCTTGATAATGTGGCAACTTCTTGGTAAGTTTCTTCTTTCAAAGTAGGGTAGGTGTTGACTCCAACATCCACACTTCTGATTATGCTTGCATCCTTGTCCCCTTGTTGTCTATACACGCTTGGTGGAGTTGTTCCATAAAATTCAAGTAATTCAAATTGGAAGGACATGTCAAACTGGTGGAGAAAACTTCCTTACAACTTCTATCCTAATTAATATGCACGAGTGTCTCCCACAATCATTGGCAGTAGTAAATGTGTTCCTTTCTTGTTTCTCAAAGTGTTCATCTAACAGTTTGAGAAAAGAGGCTTGTGTAGATTAGGTAGATTTGACTGAAGAGGGGGAGCCAGTGCATATGTGCAGATTTCTTTCCTAGACAAAAGCATGTGTAGGTATTTGCAGGTCTAATTGTGTATAGGGATTTGCAGGGCCATACTAGTTTGGTGGTGGAGTAGTTTGTTCAAAAATATGATTCTTTATTTAGAATTGACTACAGACTTAAGCATATTTACTACAACTTATGATGTTTCAAAAAATTTAAATTTAAGCCTAAAATGCTAGGGAAAGCTGTCACTAAGGTATGAAAATGATATACATAAATGATCAAAATGTTATCTTGATTTACAAATTATCATCGAATATACCTCCAACAACCTTTTTCTCCTCTCCTCGACTTCTTCTTCCTCCTTAGAGCTCTAATCACTCTCCACGTTTCTAACCTCATAGGGTGGTAGGTTTTAAATTGCCTTAAAACCTCCCCTTGGTCTTGCCTCATTAGTTTCAGGTTTGTATTGCCTCTATTTCTCGTTTTTGGTGTTTCTCTTATACATTTTTGTCATGTTTTATTTTTATGACATTTTTTAGCATAGATAACTGCCTGTTAGGAGCATTTTGAGTACTCATGTATATTATTTGGACATGTAAATAAATAGACATGCTTTTTTATAACGTACGAAGGTCACTGATCTTCACTATTTTGGTATAAAATTCATATTTTGGTACTATGATGTTAAATTTACACGGTTCTTCTTTTGTTGCACTCATAACATGTATATATGCAACTTTTGTGTTGGGTGTTTTCATGGAAATTACCGATAATGTGCATGTATGAGGGTAAACAGTGAGGAAAGGTAGCAACTTTCAACATTACGGTGATATAAGCACCCCTTTCTCTAATTTTTACTCTTTGACCTTGTAAGATGAGTTGATGCCCAATATACCATGTTGTTCATGGTGATGTTTGAAGTTCTTAGTAAAATTTTATGCCTATAATATAACCATTAAATAATTACGAACATACAAGTACACTTTGTATTTCCTCTATTGTTCATGACTATGGGCATGATCTATGATTGTATTATATGTTAAGCCACCAATTTTAAGCTAATAAAATCTACTAAAAATATATGATTCTACAACAAGTGTCTACTTGAAATATATATAAATTTTGAGATGGGTAAAATTATCTAGGTATGTTTTGTAGGTATTACGTGGACACTGTAAAGATGCATGTTGAAAACCATAATTTTTTTCACTCTAGTTGTAAATTGCCTTAAAATAGGTTAATTATGTTGGGTTTCACTGAAACTTGGTTTACACCTTACCCTATATCTTAGTAGCATCGTGACTTATTTACCCTATATCTCAATATTCACCGGCACCTTTTTGGGTAGATTCCTAATTTTATTTATGAATTTCCAATTTGTTAGGGTCTATATAGCTCTACAAATAGCTCATCCAATGATCTAACTTGTAAAATTCACTTAGGACCATTTAAGAAGTAAATGGGGCTAACTCTTACTATGGTCAAGCTCCTTGCGTTAGCTAATTAAGCCTATTGACCCAAGACCATTTGGAATCATATATCCCATTAATGAACAGTTACAAAATTGGTGTGCAACCCGGGAACATTGTTCTAGCACCTTAGGGCTGAGCTTAATGGACCTTATTCCCCTTGATTGGCCCATAGGCTAGCCATGGTGGAATTTACTTATGATCTTTAGAGTGTAAGGGCCAACCCATCTAAATTTCATCCCATTTGGATATTGTTAAGCTAGTCCAAAAAATTGTATGGTAACCCTATTTGATTAAAACGTTAGAATTGATTAAAGCCTACTAAATAAACATGAAACCAAAAACCTTATTTAAATTACCTAATAAGGTTTAACATTTTATTTAGGACATAATTAAGACAATTAAGTGATATTGAGTGTCGAGCTTGTGTGGAGGCTTTGTCTCATCTTGTGTGCCAATGTGACCCGATTCTTATTCAGTTCTATCTCTATGCTAAGTATTACAGGTGAGCTCACCAACTAGAATACGAAGTTGTACTCATCAAGTGCCACACACCAACTGTTGCAATATAAAACTAAATGTCTCATAAATTAATTTTCTATTAATTTATCAACATCATGAATAAATCCATGACATAATTTTTTTTAAACCATCCAAATTAAATTCACACTCAAAGAATTAGTTAAAGTTCAAATTTTAAGTCATGCCATAAAATAACCCATGAAACGAACCAAAATCCCACCTCCATGCAAACAACCAAGAAGTATAATAATATATAAGAAAAAAATAATAGTCCAATAACAAAGTCCTTGAGTTGTCCTGACTCAACTCATCCTTCCATGCTCACACCTGTGGAGGTAATTTTGCATTATTGATAAAAACATTAAGTTATATAATTACAATAAACAAGTTAATATATTCCACATCTTACAATCTCATATATGCGCACACACACTACATGACCCACGGCTTATAGTTGCCGATATTTACCATTGACTAAATCACTATTCACCCTAAGCCAACGACAAAATAATTATCAACTTACTAGCGTGTATTTAATTATTAATATTAGGGTATTTTCCTTGATGAATTAATTATTTAACCAAAAAAATCATATGAAGATTATTGTCCTAGAAATTTAGGTTATCGTTTTAGAATTTTAATTAATATCACACTTTAATTTCTATTAAGAAATAACGGTTACTTATTCTGTTAATAATAGATTAAATATTTATTAATAGCAATTTATTAACTTTTACTAACTCTAATTAATTATCCCAAGATTAATTAGATCATAGTATCCAATTATTAGATATAGTTTCTATTAAAATTTAAATAATATCACTTGTAAGATTATTTTAGATTACTTACCTCGATAAAGGTTTGAACGTTATTTATTTTAAGCATGCTATTACGATTCAATGCTTGCGATTATTATATTATTATATTCTAATAGTCCATATTTTAATTTATCAATACAACCACATAAGGTTCTTATTTTTTTATATTTTAGTAGTGGCATTATAAATATAAATGATCGTAAACACTAAACTATAATTTCATACTAATCTCATTTTATGTAACACCCAATTTCAGTTCACCTAAAAACCAACTAAGAAATGTTACAATCGACTTGAGTCATGTTTAAAGTTGTTGGTCGGTAAGACTCAATCGATAAAATAAATTAAAACAACCTTCTTGATGTCATGAGAATAGAAGACATTGTTAAATATGCATCAAAACACATCGAATATAAATAAAAGTAAGAAAGTAAATATGTAACACCCCAAATTCAATTCACACTCAGGAACCAAACTGGAATATCACTAGTCTCGAATAGGTCAGCAAACCCAAACCCAACCCTACGGATCTACTCTTGGTGTTTCAAGATGGAAGATGTCTATCACTATGTATGGATGAATGCACTAAAATAAACCTAACATGTTACTACATTGATGACATGTCAACTAATTTACATACTAAATAATTTTGATAAAAATTCGTCAAATAAGACGGACTAAGGTTCCCCTAAAAGTAAAATTAACGATCATCCTATCAAAACAACATGTATAATAATATTCATCAATATAGTGCATCATATTTTTAACATAATCATTTAATTCTATCACCTCAAAATATTCTACATTTTGGGTCTCACCCACCTGTTCATTTTATTCACATTTCACTTTTATCATTCGACTCGCATAGTAATATATGTTTCAAATCATAATATCACTATCATATTATCATACCTTGCATTATATCACATCATTCTCAATCTAATGACAACATAAACAAAATATTAACATTCTATCGTCTGACATGTGTGTTTGTAGAGACATCATGTTCCTTTGTCCAAGCTGGCTTATCCTACTCATGATCACACCTACATATTATAAAAACACATCAATAATGAGTGTTACTGGTCTAAAAACACGTTAGTAATGAATGTTTTCTTTCATATGAGAGTTTGTCCTCAATACTGGTCTCATATGAAAGAAAACATTCATATACTTCTCGTGAACTCTTTGAAGGGCACCTACTGAGGAGCTATTGGGCTGCAGACCCGGTAGCATCCCGAATTGCCTATTCTGTTGATTTTCTTATTTCATTTTCTGGTCCCTCGGAACTACTAGTATATCCTAAGCCCTCTCTTTTCCTCTATAATTCTCCTGGCCTTGAGCACAAAGACCAAGTACTCTCAAGCAATCGCCTTTAGTACCCTTTGGACTACAAGTCCAAACATGTATTGTACTAAACAGTACTCATAAACCTCCACATTTCTCCGGGTTTGAGGAACTCAAAACGGGAGTTATCAGGATCCCTCCGGATTGGAATAGCCCGCTCACTAATCTAGAGCCCGCTTTGACTGGCACATGCACCCGCTCATGGTACATATGAGTCGGTTTTCCCATTTCTAATCTCGCTAAAAACTCAATAAAACTATATATAAGTCTGGGAAGGGATTTATATAATAGGCCCGACGGCAACTGTGGTGGATCTTGTTTTTGAAAACATACTCAAGGGATCTCGTCTTCGAGGGTTACTAATCTGGAAGATCGATTGATTAAATGACCTAGGTTAAGTGGGATCCAATAAAATGTCACTTAACTCGTCCTGCACGTAATAAAATAATACACAATAGAGTAGAGCATAAAATAGAAAATGAGTCCTAACAGACCAAGTAGAAGCTCTGAGCGTGTTCTCGTGCCTAGGCGGTGAGCTCCTACTCTGCATCTACACATCAAGACTAAATACAAATGCGAAGTATAATGTATGAATGCTACACTCCTCATCAATCAATACAAGATAACATCTATTTACATGCATTTAAATTTAGACTCTAATTCATTATTATCATATGTTAACATGCATTTAAAATTAAATCAACACTTATTTACAATCACACCAAAATCATAAAACAATCAAATAAAATCAGATAAATTTCTATACTTAATTGGCAGTCATGTGGCGACGGCGACAATGACAAGGTTGTGGCTTGCTTGAGTGAGGATCGTGGGGAAGAGGGAAGGGAGAAAAAGAAGAAGGAAGTTCAGTGAGGAGGGTGGTGATAGCTGGATGGTGATAGTTTCAGAGGTGTGGAATAAATAAATGTCAGGGGGAAGAAAACGAGTGGTTGGGGAGAAAAATAAAATGGTCTATGAGAAAAACAAATGGTCGGTGAGAAAAATGAATAGTCGGTGAGAAAAATGAATAGTCGCTGAGAAAAATGAATGGTTGGTGAGAAAAATGAATGGTCATCTCATAATTAAAACTTTACCGACACTGACGCGAGAAAAATAATACTAACTCGTAATAATTCTAAAAAATTCAGAAAAACGGAGAAAAATCCCATAAAATATAATACACACAACATTACAATGACATGCTCTATAACTAATAACCCACCCAAACTGTCCGTAACACGTCTTAATGCGTTATTCGGCATAAAAATAATTCTATAATCTAATTAAAATAAATAAAGAAAGATCTAGCGTACTCTGATAACTCATTCTGCTGTTGTTTTATTGATGTTATCGTAATATACTTGGGTACACATGACTCTCATGGTTCATAACACAAGACCGGTCTCAGCTTGGTACGTGTGTTCTGAAATTGACCAAATTATAAATAATGGTCGAACCGACCGGTTCAGACTATGAAACCTTGACTTGAATCTCAGGTTTTACAAAATAATTGCGCGAAGCTCAAATGTATGTAGTATTTATCTGTCCTCCCACCAAAGTTGAAGTAGGATGTGCAAGACCTACATATATTATATAAAAAACATCAGTAGGGAGTGTTACTGGTCCGAAAAATAACTAGTACAAACTGACAAATGGGTATTCCATTACCCACGGAAATTTATGAAACTTCAAAATTGCCTCACACTCGGCGGTAAACAAACATATTTAAAAAAGTGCCGATGCACATAGACTACTAATATTTATATTCATACATACAATGCTTACGCCCTCATATCCTTTATATTACACACGCCACGGAACTCGAGTGGCAAAGAACGGTTAAGTTAGTATCAAAAATTCCAGAAATGAGTTGTGTTACGTAATACCTTCATACACTGCACTATCTCAAGGTTTGAAGGAGTATTAAGTGGTCCATAAATATCTCCATGCTACACACTCTCTTATTTGTTAAATCTGTAAAAATGTGCGTACTTATATAATAGGTTTACGGAAGAGGGTTATAACAAATTGAGATAGAAAAATAAAAAATAAATAAATAAATAAATCCACTCATAGATAATTATTTAAATAATAAAACACAAACATAAATAATAGTTTAATTATAAAATAATAATATAATTATACAATATAAATATACGAGCTAAACACGAGTAAATATCAGCATATACTCGTGTTAGTAAATACATAAATATATAAATAAATATATAATTATTCAATTAATAAATAAATAAGCAAATAGCTAATAGTCATTAATCATGAATATTAATAACATCATAGTTATATAATACAATAATGTATAATTAAATACAAATAAATAATAACATACACTCGAACAAACAAATAGATAAATAAATAAAATTTAGTAAACATAAATAAGATTAATATTAATAAGTAAATATATCATTATTAATAATAAAGAATAAATAAATAAATAATAAATGGCTAATATTAATTTATCATGAAGAACATTAATATAAATATCGAATATACAAACATACGACTAAATACATATAAATAATAACACAAGTATGAAAATAAAATCAATTAACTAATTAAATAAAATAAGATAAACATGAACAAAAATAATATCTATAAATAAATATATGATCAATAACAATAATTAGTCACATAATCATTCATCCTACTTAGTGAATATAAAAATAGTTAGGAATGAATAATCATGAATAAATAAAGAAATAAATAAAGAAAAATACTCATTACATCCAAACATGCTAAATAATGTGAATATACATCTAAAATAATATAGAGATTCTAGATTTACCAATATCGGTTGAGAAATGGATGAAAACGTGCTCAAAATGAGTTGAACTGAATTAACTGAGATAACCTGAACCGAATTGTGCCAAGTCAACTTGGTATGGAATAAATAAACTGCTGGGCTGGGTCAACTGGACTGGTCTGGACTTATGGACACATGCAAGGCTAAGCAAACGTGAACGTGGGCAGACGAACATGAGCGAGACAAATGAACCGGATGGGGCGGCCAGTACCCGTCGCCAGAAAATGCTGGCGGTGGTGCGTATGGGGTCGCCGCCGGTCGGGATCAATGGAGGGGGTCAAGGTGGAGGTGCTGGTGGTGTCGACTAGTAGATTCCGACTGTTGGTTGGCCGGAAAACGGCCTAAAAGGGGCAATATAGCTGCGAGGGGCAGTACGCCACCGAGTAAGGTGACATCACTAGAGGTGATCATGGCCATAGCGGTGGTTGTGGGTGGTATTAAAAGATTGGCCGTCGAGTGAGAAAGCTATATGGGCTGACGGTCGGCAGTGTCCGGCAGGTGGCTAGCTGGAAAGTGGCCAGAAACGATTGAAAACACTGTCAGGCAAGTGCGAGTCGCCGGCGACGATCACGGCAATGGTAGAGGTCGGTGTAGGTCTCAAATAAAAGATCTCAGCGAGGGGAACCGAACCGGAATGTCACCGGTTCTAGTTAGGTCAGCTAACTCAAACCGAACCCTATGGATCTACTCTCAGTGTCTCGAAATGGAAGAAGTTTATCACTATGCATGGATGGATGCACAACAATAAACCTAACATGCAATTACATGAATGACATAACAATCAGTTCATACTAAAAATAATAACAATAATAATTGATAAAGTTGATAAATGTATATATTATTATTTCACGCATTGATATTCGCATAAAATTCTAATCTGTTGCATAATTCACTCTAAATCTTTGGTCTCGACCCATATGTGTATTCTAATTACATTTCATGTCATATGAATTCAATTGTCATACCTTACATCACATCATTCTTAATATAATGACAACATAAACAAAACAGTAACATTCTATCGTCTGATATGTGTGTGCAAGAGATGTCAGTGCTCCTCTATCTTGGTTGGCTCATCTTACTCCTGATCATCATCACCTACATATATTATAAAAACATGTTAGGAACGAGTGTTACTGGTCTAAAAATATAACTTTAACAAACAGGCTATGAGAGTAAACTCTCATATGAAAGAAAGCATTTTCATAAAATCTCTGAAGCGCATCTACTGAACTGAAATCATCTTTAACTGAACTTGTCTGTTGGTGCTGATGCCTCGGTATATTCCTCGTTACACTTTCTGGTCCATCGGGACTATTGTCATATCTTAAGCCCTTTTCTTATTTCCATGCCCACTCGTGTAGCACAATTGTCAAAAAATTGTGAAAACTACATATATATATATATATATATAATATAATATATATATATATGGGTAGGAATTTATAAAATAGGCCCAAAGGCAACTTGTGGTGGATCTTGTTTTCAAAAACATACTCGATGGATCTCATCCTCAAGGGTTATTAATCCGAAAAATTATTCGACTAAATGGCCCGAGCTAAGTGGGATCTGATAAAACACCACTCAACTCATCCTACAATATGTAAAAATTAAACCATGATAGAAAGGAATGATAAATCATGGGCGATTCCTAAACGGACCTTGTAGAAGCTCCGAGCATATCTTAGCGCCTAAACGGTGAGCTCTTACTCCATACCTAATCGTCAGTCATATGGTGATAACGACGAGGTTGTCACCGGCTTGCTTGAGTGAGGATTGTGGGGGAAAAGAGAAGGAAGAAAAAGAAGAAGGAAGTTGGGTGAGAAGGATGAATGGTGACAGAGTCTAAAGTGTGAAATATATAGTTGTCAGTGTGAGAAAAATGAATGGTCAGGTGAGAAAAACGCATGCTTAGTTGAGAAAAATGAATGGTCAAGTGAGAAAAACAAATAGTTGGTGAGAAAAACAAATGGTCATCTCGTAATTAAAACTTAACTCGACTGAAAATAATAGTTGAACCTACCGGTTTATATTATAAAGCCTTGATTCGAATCATGGGTTTTACAAAAGTTATCGGGGTCGTTGGCTTCCCCAGAGGACACTCACTGGAGCCAGAAAATAACTTGAAAGGGTGGCAACAGCAGCAAAAATCAACTAGAAAAATGCCGTCACTGGTGGTGACCTCGACAGATCTAGTGGCGATGGTGGGTATGGATTGGTAGCCCACTGCGAGATGGTCACAATCATATCTATGCAGTGACCGGAGGAGGACCAGGGTCTCGTCGGCAGCTTGCCAAAGTGGTTGCGGCACTAAGGTGAAAATCCTCAAAATTTTGGGAAATCTTTGGAAATCAATGGGTGAAGATAAGGTTGAGTGGACGGCTCAAATCTTGCCATGTGGCCCAATCTAAACTTTCGACAACTCGTGGCCTAGTGGGGCCTACCTATGGGTATATGCAATAGACATATGGATGGAAAGTTCGGATCGAGACCATCTAAAGTCAGAAGTAACTAGAGTCCTAAAAGTGATTCTATAAGTGGGGATAGAGGTAAAAAGGCTAAATAAGCCCCAAACCCTAAACTCAATTAAGTTGGGCCCACAGGGGCACAATCAGATGATCTGAAATCCTTATGGCGCATGTAAATGACATACCCTTAAAATCCTAAGCGGATACTAAACGCTACAATGACCTAGATCTAGCCTGGCTAACTCATAAAAATCATATGTATACCTCGCATATACACTGATAATTCATGCTCTGTTGTAGCTTAATTCAAGATATAATCTACATGTCAGGCATACTCAGCCACCATAATATATTCATATGGCATGTAGGCCCCATACTCTTAGTTTGAAACTTGATCTGGCTCAAGCTTGCTCCAATTGATTCGAAACTAGCACGAACTAGACAAATTACAAGCGGGTAAAACACTAACATGAAGTTGGGTTTTAATATTAACTGGTAAATTATTTATGGAACAATTTTAATACGCTCATTCACATGAATTTATAACATTTTAACTAACCAAATAGTGATTAATTGTACTTGTGAATCGATTAATAATTAATAACCCACGATCAGATATGTTTATTAACTCATTAAGATATAAAGGCGTCATCCTAATTACTTTAATTAATTATAACTAGTTAATTAATAGATTACAATGTCATTAATTAATTAATTAACTATAACCATTAGCAAACACATGTAGATCATAATTACCTCTAATATTTATTAATATTATCTAATATAATTAATATAGATATCCCAAATGAAAACATAATATACTTATTTAATATTATATGAATAATTATTTATTAATAATTATCCCACATGATCATGAATTTAAAAGACAACGATATATATAAATCAACGACACTAACAATAATAATAACAAAAATAGTTTAATTATCTATATATAATATAAAGCATGCTTTCATCCATAATCCATAAACATAACATAATAACATATGATCCACTATTACTAATATCATCATTGGATTTAATTTAACTCAATTTGAATTTATTATGAATTAATTAGTATTTAATCACTCATTAATCAATCCCAAAACGAAAAAATACAAACACTATAGATGCATGCGAGAGGATGAGGAGAGGTGTACCTATTCGTGAGAGAAGATAGAGTGGCACCCAATCAGGAAGAGGCAATACTAGAGGGAAGAAAGTGTTGAAAAATGGATGCTTTAATGGAATCAACTTGAAGAAAATATTTTCCCTCGAGTTACTCAATTAACTTTTCTAAAGCCTTCCCTTTGTGAACTAAATATGCTCACAAACTATCAAGATGTTATTTTATTTAACATCAACAAAATTCTCTTTAATATAAAAGAATATATGTAGAATTTGAGAAGTCATTATATTAAACTTCTATAAAAAAGAACATAATCATACATAAATATATGAAACACCAACCATTAATGTGATAACGAAAAATCAAAAATTGACTATTTAAGTTTTTTTTAATGCAAATGAGTGATGGAAACCTAACAAAAAGAAAAGCCTACTATATAGGAAGAGAAAAGAGTTTTGAAAATCAAATCACACTTACAACTTCTAATCCCAAAAATCTTCTACACCCAACAACATGGGGATACAAAGTCTTCCCCTTATATTCAACTCTCAACCAAAACTACAACCTTACACACCATGTCAACCTACCCAAGAGACTATAGCCACTACCAACCTAAAGCCAACTTGTGGTCAAACGTTATTCAACCAAGAGAAAAAAGATAAAATAAATAAAATAAAATACAATAAATTAAACTTATTTGAAACAATCCATAAATACCACCGTACTGACACGCTAAAGGTAATAATTGATAATTTAATATATTGATTCCCAAGAATTAATTTAATTAAATAATATTTAAGATTCGTTTTAAGATTTACAAAACCCTAAATTAAATAGCCTAGTTATTTTTGGGGTTTTACATAAATGTAGGACGACGTCAACATTAATTTAGCCATGTTTTCTATACGTGTTTAATAAAACTTCAGGCTTGAGATCCATTGATGGTTTTTGAAAGATAAGATCTACAAACTAATTATTAAATCCTCTCCCAAGCCTATATGTATAATCATGAGAGTGTATGACTTTTACGAAGAAGAATGCGTACAGAATGTGTGGACTATACTAATACTCTTTCAAACCCTGAGGTAGTGCAGAGTATGAGAGTATTACGTAACATAGTATATTTTCGAAATTTGTGGCACTAACTTAATCATTCATTTTACCACTGAGTACCATGGCGGGTGCAATAAGGAGGATGTAAGGGCATAAATGTTATATGTGTAAATATGAATATTAATCATGCATGCACTCGTTTAATATATTTGCTTACCACTTAATGTGAAACAATTTTGAAATTTCTTAAATTCTCGTAGGTAATGGAATAATCATTTGTCAGTTTGCTATTTTACCATTAGTTATTTGGACAGGTAATCAAATTTCTTTGATTACTAACATGGTTTTCTGTTATATGTAGGTGAGATTCTTTGGCATTTGCCTATTGATGTACATGATGAGGCAGCTAAGTGGCGGTGGTGGCGAGGGCCCTGTATTATATCATGTGTTTTAGACTATGTATTTTGTAAAAGATTATATGACAAACATATGCCCTAGTTATGTGAACCTTGTATGATTCAGACTTATATCATGATAGTTGTGGTAGCATATTTTATCTTTATATTGTTATATTTTGCTGTGGAGTTACAATATTTTAGGGTAAAGCTTACCATCGTTTGAAAGGAATATAAACCCCAGAGTCATGGAATATGACGAAGAGCTAAGGCATAATTTATAATCCCTCTATTGATACAGTAAATTAATAACCCCTCTCTTCATACCAATCTAAGGTATAATAATACTATAACAATGAGAGCTCTTGGTACAACGAGGTATGCCTATAGTAATGAGGCAAATCAAATTTTCAAATATCATAATATATGTAAATAATCACCACCCAATCAGACAGATAGTATAAATGATGGTTATGATTCATATCCTAAAAAAAGACAAAGCTTTCTATATTTTTAAATAGAAATTCCAGCATCGCCGAATATGGAGACAAAGTATATACGACTAAGATGTGATGCCTCATGCATCACCGAGGAGTACAGGGCTCCTTCTTCATGCCAAATTCATAAAGGAAAAGTAAAGCTTCTGTTTTACGTTGATGATAACATGCATACCAAATTTTAATGCCCTTGTAGAAAGCAGTCCCTGCTGGGCGTTGAGATTGACGATCACGCAAAGATGCTTGTGATCATCGACAGAACATAGCATCATAGTATTCAATTATTCATATTCAAAAGAACTGCAACCACAAATTGACCTTCTAATCATTAAGAAATTCAAGTTGTGCTCCTAGCAGCACAGAAAATATAACATCTAAAAAATTCATGCATGCTCTCATCGGAAGACAGTCCACATTGCACCAATCATATGCTCATGTTAAATTAAAAAAATTGTAAATTTTTCCACTGATCACTTGCTCAAGTCATGTGCTAAAGCTCAAATTTAATTATCCTGATATCCAATATTTTTTGAAGAATTTTTTTAAAAACAAATCTTCTCCGCATGATTACTAATATTTATGCTATGTTTTTATCAAAGTAACATTCAAGCAATCTTCTTTCCATATTTTAATAACATGTGGAAAGGCTGCAGCATGGATTTGTTCCTAAACATTCTTTGACAGCTAAAGGCATATATTTGGGACCAGAAATATATCATCTACATAATTAGCAAACATTAACACCACATCCATGCTTAATCTATTCCATATAAGGTTATCAACATTTATTCAAACTTAGTTTGTTTAAATGTAAATGATGAGATCATGCCTGATCATGGGAGTATTTTAAAAATATAGGTTGAACTTAAGTACCGAACTGACCACTTATTTTTTTCATTGAACGCATATATGTGGTGCATCTCAAATTTTTCTAGGATAAAAGCGTTTTAATTGATCAAAAGAAAGAAAGATTGATTCACAGACAAACAATTTTTTATTTATGTTTTCTATTTCTGAAAACATATCCATAGATCAGTTTTCAATTCCATTGCATCCTTCATATGTTTGAGTACTGACATAAGGAGTTCGGAAACTAAAAAATAAAATTGTTGAATAGTATCATACTACTAAAATATGCCACTTAGTACATCAGTATCACTTTATTTTGAGGAGAGTAAGCTGACATTCAAGCTTTTTAAGTGAATAAAATTAACGGAGCTCATTATTTGTTTGTAAAATATACATCTTAAGGCAAATCTTGGGTCATATAAAAGCATATAGGATCTAAGTTGTTTCTTACTTGTACCAATCTACAAGCATGGTTTAGTTTAATACCTAAGTAAAAGTGTATCTATAGAATAGGAAATGAATTTACAGCTATCTGCAATCAATTGACAACATGTGTTTACCACTGAGTTGCACATAACTGACCTACATGTAGCATGTAGAAAAAGATGTCCTTCCTCACCAAACTTCTAGAATTATTGCTCATGACCATAACCAATTGCAGATTTGACGGGTAATCATAACCTCATTAAAAGCAATTTCTTTCGAATAAAATGCTTAAGCACCAACCAGAAACATATATTTATGAGAAATTGTTTTGTTAAATTGTAATTTTGATAAATAGCAACAAATACTCAATTTAAATAACCAAAACCGAAAGAAATGATAATAAATAACACTGAAATTTGAACATATCAGAATTGAAAAAAGAACTAATCCTATCAATATCAATCACAAAGTCAGTATCTTTCCCAAAAATTAAATAATAAAAAAACTATCAGATGAGATATCTCATCCTTATCCTTCAATTAATTGGCCTTGGGCGGCAATAGGGGGCATCAACTTTTCACCTGATAACAATTGATCCTGAGGTTGGATTCCTCATAGTCATATTCTTCTGCAACAATAGCACAAACAGCAAACATCAACAAAAAAACAATTAAAAAGGACGCTACGAACTTTATGGCCTAGACCAAGTTATCCCACCACTTGCGTACGCAATTTTTTACACAAAAAACATAACCCCGTGATTGCGACGCTTCTTTCTACTTGTTTTAATTGGGGGAGTGGAGGCTACGATTAACTTGTCGATCAGTGACGCAGGACAATTTGGATTGAATGAAGTGTATCTAAACTCCAGCGACTCTCATGATGCCGATGTGGGCAAGGAAGGGCGGCCTGCTGTTGCAGAGGAGAAGGAATTAGAGATTTAATGTACATTATCCAAAGTAAAATAAGGTAAGGTTGCAATTGTTGAATTTATAAAAAACAAAAGGTTGCAATTGTTGAAGAGGAGCTACCTGAGTGGCTATCCCTCCACAAACCACGGGAAGCCTTTAGCCTTCGTCCTTTTATAAATTAGAAAGGATTATTTGACTAATTAATTGCTTACCGTGATTAACCAAATCATCACTTAATTATTTTAAAAACCAGGAGGGCTGGCTCGGTCAAGGAGCGAAGGAATTAATTAATTAAAAACCGAATAAAGGAGTCTCGCACTCCCAGAAGTGGGACCCACACTCCCATTACCTTCCAGGTTCCACCACCCATTCGTCATGCTTTTTGTGGCGACAGCGCCACCAGCGCAGACTACTCTGCCTACTCCTTCCCTCCCTCTCCGGTGACGTCGGCGCCGACGAGGGCTGCGAGGAGAGTTGTTTTGCCTGGCGGCCAGATCCAGCTAGGTGATCAATATTTCCCTTTTTTATTTCCTTTTTTTGTTCATTAGATCGCCCACGGGAGTGTACAATGTGATGCTTACCCACCCACTTGAAACAAATTCGGGATGTTATTATTGTGGCTTTCATCACTAGGGTTTGGTTGATTCTATGTGCACGGGTTTCTAATTTTTCCTGCGTTGAGCATTAATGATACAATTGTGATACTTAAATTATTTAGTTTCTATCACGACAAATGGAATCCGGTAGATTTTCATTTAATCCTCCACCCAAGAAAAGTATGTAAATTCTCTCTTTTTTTCTTAAATAAAAAGCGACATAAACAAAGCAATCAGTTGGTGGTTTCATTTTTTTTATGTGATCAAAACTTGAGAAATCCAAAGCCCCGATGAATCTCTAATCTCGATTAGAATGTAATGATAAAATTATGGACACAAATTTTACTACAGTGAGATTTATTAATGATTCTCTACCTCCCAATATACATCTTTTCATTGATACAAATATTGACCTCTAAGTACTAATGTTGTAACGATTGTGGGGAGTCATTCTTATTTTGAACTTGTGTCATTATCATGTTATTTTCTTGATATTTTTATCTTTCAATTTTCAGGAGCTCCAAGTCCCCCTAAACTGTTCGGGTCAGGTCTTGGGATAACCCTGTTATGTTGCTGTCACTTGAGGTTTACGTGCAATAAGTGATATGATGAATCGGCTTATCCCAAAATGTGAAAGGGTTTTAATACCGGGCAAATTGTTGTTTTTGAAAAAAATAAATTTGAGGCAGTGAAGGTGCATTGCAGTATTTAAACTAATCACACATTCAGCTTGTTGGTCTTGTCCGAATGAGGAATTAATAGAATGCCAATTTATTTTTCAAGTCAACTATAGCCACCTAATTTTTCTATGGTGATAATTGGTATACTCACCATGCCAAAGACTATATCTTCTATTTTTGTTCCAGCAGGAAGTATAGCTTTGTTTTTTGTTTTAGCTTCTTGGATTTTGATTTTAAATCATAAAGACAGTTATAGGAAATTTGGAGCTTTTCTCAGTGATAATGAGTCTGTAGTATTGATGCAAAAGGATAAATCCCCGGAACTTGTCAGAAAGGATTTGATCAGTGAGAAGACCACTCCTTCGTCTGGTAAATCTGATGGACTGCAACAGACTGGCTTATTGCCTTTTGGACCTGGTGGGAGTTTAGATGTTGTGGCTCTTCCTAACAAAGAAAAAGCAGACGTAATTAAGCAAGTCGCTCCACTTGGGGAACATGGTGGTGGATCTGGAGGTGATGCTGGCAATGTCGACATAGATTCTACTGAGAAATCCATTCCAACATTGAGTCTGTCCAACCAGACAGGTTTGTTTGAATCTGGTAACATCTGATTCCCTTGATGTACAACAGTGGCTGTTATCTGCGCTGATGTTGGCCTTAACTTGATACAGTAAATACTACTATGAGGATAGAAATGTCTAAAGCATCTAGTCTTATTTCTTCTGGTGGTGAGGGCACTCTTGACAAAACAGTGAACAACTCTGTGATAGTGCATCCTCCAGCATCAGATCTGTCAAATGGAGGAGGAAATTTTGGATCAGGTAATTTTCACTTTTAGTTATAACTTGTTTAACCTCCATGTATAGATTAGTTTTATGGTTGGTGTACTTCTTCTAAATTTAAATTATAGTTTGCAAATTTTGTTGCTTTTTCCTTTATTTCTTCAATTTAATACAACCTTGGGAAGGGCTTCCTTTAACTAATATTCTATGCTTAACGTCGTTGCTTTCATTTTTATGTGGAAATGTTCTTGGGATATTACATACAGTATTCTACTAGCTGTGTTTTGTCTGGGGAAAGAAGATTTAGGCTGCTTTGATTCCAACTTAAAATTGTCTGCTTTGATCGCTTGTTAAATTTATCTGAAATCTCATTCTCAATTAATGGTACAACTTGGACAAAGAATATTTTTGGGGAAGATCAACTCATATGGATTAGTTTTAACAAAGCTACCTGTCTAAATATACTCGAGTGTTGACACCTTCTTATGTCTGTTTTATGATTCAACCAATTTCCAAGTTTGTTTTTTGTAATTAAAATTTGAACAAATTATAATTTTATATTTTCGTAGGCACCTGTGATCTTTACCTTGGTAAATGGTTCTACGATGAATTGGGCCCCCTCTACATGAACAGCTCTTGCCCCGTTTTAACTCAGATGCAAAATTGCCAAGGCAATGGGAGGCCTGACAAAGATTATGAAAACTGGAGATGGAAACCCTCTCAGTGTGATCTTCCTCGATTTGATGCCCAGAAGTTTTTGGAATTGATGAGAGGGAAGACACTTGCTTTCATTGGTGATTCAGTTGCACGCAATCAAATGGAATCTTTGCTTTGCATTTTATGGCAGGTAGCGTTAGGCTGTTTCATCCTCATTACTACCTTCATCATTGTTGTCATCTCATCATCTACTATCATTATTGTTCTATGGGAGTGGTCCTCTTTAGACATTTTAGAACCATTGACCATAATTGCATGTTCTTATTCTTCTTGCACTTAATACCAAGATGGCGTCGCAGATACGAATCCTAAACTAGTACAAATGAACGTGGTTTTATGGCCTGATGAGACCATATTTGTTTCTTCTTCTTGATATCGAAGATATGAATACTAAACTATGATCCATATGATTACAAATGGATGAAGTTTTATGGCCCAGTGACCTTTCTAATGTTAACCCTTATCATTTGTCCTTTATTTGTGCTTTGGGACCGATAATGTATGAGCAACGAGGAGTTACAGACACACATATTTTGTTGTACATATCCACCTTTTGCTTTGTTCCTATCTTGATGGATACATAACAAATGCAATGTTATGTCCTTTGGTCTCTTTTTCTTACCTGAAAAACAGCAGGCACGCTCATCTACTTGTATTTTTCTTTGGCCAAATATTAGATCCCATGAACTTTGCCGTCTAAATGATTTTCTTCTGATATAGATCTCCTTGGAATCCCTATTTTCGAATGATTCTTTCCTTAGTCCTTTATTTTTTTTCTCAGGTGGAAACTCCTTCAAATCGAGGAAATCGAAGGTGGCAGCGATGGTATTTCCGGTCGGCCTCGGTATATATAGTTCGTATATGGTCTTCATGGCTTGTTCACAAATCTCCAGATGCCTTTCAGGATGCTCCGGAAGGTATCAACAAAATTTTCCTGGATGTCCCAGATGAAGATTTTATGGAGTTTCTCCCAAATTATGATGTGGTAGTTCTTTCTTCTGGTCACTGGTTTGCAAAGCAAGCTGTATATATATTGGATAATGAGATAGTTGGGGGTCAGTTGTGGTGGCCTCACAAGTCACGTAAAATGAAGTTTACTAACATTCAAGCATTTGGAGTAGCCATGGAAACTTGCCTCACAGCTATTGTCAGTCATCCCAAATACAAAGGTCTGACCATAGTCCGGTCCTTTTCGCCTGATCACTATGAAGGCGGTGCTTGGAACACCGGTGGCTCTTGTTTAGGCAAAGTCGAGCCATTAGCTGAGGGGCAAGTTATTAAGAACGAGTTCACCGAGGCCATGCACGCAAAACAGGTAGCTGCGTTTGAGGTGGCACTGAAGAAAGCAACGAAGGAATCCAAGTTGAAGCTCATGGACATTACAAAACCATTTAGCCTTCGCCATGATGGCCATCCAGGCCCGTTCAGGAATACTGATCCGAACAAAAGAACAAAGAGAGGTCCCAATGGTGAACCTCCTCCACAAGATTGTCTGCACTGGTGCATGCCTGGTCCAGTGGACACTTGGAACGAGTTTCTCTTGGAGATACTAAGGAGAGAGTTCCATGCAGTTTGAGATTTACAGACTTACAGGTTTGTTCTTTTGTAATTATTTCCTTCCACGGTTTATATGTGAAGGACCAATTGATTAGTATTAGTGTCACCGGCGTTATTGCTGGGCTAACTGAAGTAATTTCCAAGGCTCAAAACATGGTAAAGGAGATGGTGCTTTGAAGCTTTTTTACATCAAGATTTTGCAGATGAGATACTTCTACCCGCTCGTTGGAACTTGTAATTTCGTTTAAGATACTTCTACCCGCTCATTGGAACTTGTAATTTCTTTTATAGGAAGGTTTTTTATGCCGCATGTAGATCCTGATTACGTCAGATCCTATGGTCATGATATTTTAGGTCAGTTTGTAATGCTTGAAAGGCGTTTTTCGACCATATGAATTACCGGAATTATTTTGGGCATGGAACGCTAGTTTTAAAGCTATTTATAATAGAGATGGTTAACATATGTTCATAACTATAGGTGCAAAGATTTCAATAAAATTGAGTAAAAGTATTTTAATAATGATAAAATTACCGACTACCCTTAGGGCCTGATTGGTTGGTAGTGTGGAGACGACAAGAAAATTTTTAAAATATATGAGAAAATTATGATTTAATGATAAGAAGATATATAATTATAATTAAATGGTGTCTTATCTTAATTTTATGATTTAATGACTTTTGTTAAATATGAAGACACAAATACCCCTTGAATATTAGTTTGTGGGGAGAAGTGGTAAAAAGTAAACCATTTAGCTTAAAACATTGGGTTGGTTTAACAAGTGCCCTAAAGCCCCAATTTTGAAAGATCAAACCCGTTTCTTTTCCCTAAAATCATTGCTGCCTTCCTCCTCTCAACATTGACTCTGGCTCCTTATCCAACTCCATCTTTCATCATCTTTCCAACCCAACCACCTTCATCCTCCTAATGATCTTCCTCCTTTTACACCCTCCCTCTTAAATTTAAAGCTTCTTTTTACACCACCGTCTTCTGTATCCTTCCTTTTCAAGCCCATCCATATTTCTAACCTAACTGCCTGATTGAATACCCTTCCAAATAGGCATAATGTAAGTGAAAAGTTATTGCTTTTACTTTTCTATGTTGGATTGATCCTAATGCGAGGTCTATTTGTCCTTATAAATAGAAAATAATAAAATTGATTTTAAGCTTTAAAAGAAAAAAGTTAAACTAATAAAACATATATGAGGAATTTATGATAAAATTTCTATTCTTATGAATGAGACATCTCATTTATTATTTTAGAATTTGTATTTTATAAGATATAAATGGTTGAATGATAAAGTTTCATTTGTAATGATTATAATCACATCTTTGATTTTGGTTGATATATTCTTAACAAGGGAAGTATTCGAGAATGCGAATAATATTCTTTATGAAAACGTCAAGTTTCTATCATTTTACTATTTGTTTTATTTTATGGACGAGGAAGAGTTTGAGAATGGGGTTGTTGATGTGACGTTATACCACCCTGATTTGGCCCGAGGGTGGATTGAACCATGATGATAGACTTGGCAAACTACTCATTGGACCATCTAAAATCGAACTAATGTCGCGGAAGTAGATTTTAACCCTCGATGAGGCTTAAGACAGAAAAGCATGCGAGGGGCAACTAGCACATGCATGTTTACATCATAGCTTTAAGAAGGGCTTTAAACATAAACTCTGTCGCGATATACTCACTTTGAGTTGCAAAAAGGTGTCACCTGGTACAATTAAGAAGTTGACTTGAATCATATGGATGAGCCAACTCTTATATTTAGGTTTCAACCTTGTTACGTATTTTACTACTTAATGTCATGATACAGAAAGTTAAATAAAGATCATGGTTACATGTTCCACATACCCATAGCACACAAATATGATTAAATAGAGACATCATCAAATGTCATGATATCATACCCTAACACCTAGTGAACCGTGTGCTCCTTCAATCCACGTTTCCAACAAATCGTACAGCTGCAAAACATTGTGTTCATGGTATTGCTTCTTATCAGTTCTTGACTTTGAAGCTTAGTACCCTGTAGAAGACTTGTTAGTATTGCCCTAAAGTTTAACTTCGTGCACGGCAAGTGGTTAAGAAAAATTTAATAAAGACTTGCACACATGTAAACACAAAAGTCTGTGATCATATCCAAAAGCCTACCAAAATATACATAGTCTAGGGCAAGCCCTCAAATCAGAACATCATAGTACAACACTTAGGTGTTCATACAAGTTTATAACTAAAATACAAAACAACACCCCTGCCTCCGGCGAGCCATTGGATTCTCACGCCTATGTCGGTCAATACCAAAGAACTCACCTATATGCATAATAAGAAAATGTCTAGCATTTGAAATATCAACGAGTTTGCAGGTAACTATTAAAATAACCAATTTGGTAGATGAATGTTGAAACATCCATAGGAAGGCTAAAGCTTCAAGAATCAACAGTCACTTGGCAATAATTAGGAGAGAGTTAACGTAAAACTTTCGGATAAAAATCAACTCAACAATGTGGCAAAACATACATACATGCCATAAATCACGTACTTGCATCCTCACATCAACCTCCATACAATACCCACCAAGGTACTCAAATAGCAAAGGGGAACAACAAATACAGGGAACAATTGTTTCCGAAAATATATTACATTACGCAATACCTAATATATCGTACTACTCTGGGTGGAAGTACTAAAATAGTCTTTATATTTCCTTAACTCTCATGACGTAAAAAGAAACCCTCATATACATATACTTATAGGACTTGGATAAGAAATTTCATAAAATACTTAATTAGATTTTATAAGTTTGAAAACTATCAAGAGATCTCAACCTTAAAGTTTTATTAAACATCAGCAAAACTTAACTAAATGGCCAAGTATTAGTGGAATCAAATAAAGCGCTGCTACATACTGTCTTAACAAGAAAGCTATGAATAAACCTCGCTCACAGAGACAAGTAGAGAGTTCAAACATAGGGACCTACAGACCTGGTAAATAGAGCTCCTCAACCTAGCATAACAAGCTCACTCCATTTGTCCTAGAACGAGATGAACTAATCAGACACAAGACAAGGCACACAACACAAGGCAAAGCCTCGAAACGTACAACAACACATGATTAAACTAAAATATCCTAATTAAGCTAATTAATTACACGCTAATTACTATTAAGTTAGTTAATTAAGATTGAGGAATCTTAGAGGTTAATTAAAGATTAATTAAGCTAAACCCTAATCAAACCTAAATCTGTTATTCCCAAAATTGCCTAACTCGAACTAATTTTCTAGCCTTCTAAATAGACCTTCGATTGGTCTAAAAATTGGTGGGTTTGTTCCTAATGATAAAAGTACCTATTGATGGGTTCTAGATTTTATGAGTTTGGGCTACACAACAATCTTACTATGCTTAGTGTGTTGCCTTAAAGTGGGCTGAAAATCTCACGAAAAATGCTATGGACTTCTAACACATTGGGTTTGAGTCCTGTAAGAGATTGGCCTAAATTCAATCTAGAAAAGGCTAGAAAAATTCTAGAACTTGGGTCAATGTCACTTGGAAAGAAAAATCCTAACAAACATTTTAGTTGTTCAAAATCTCTGAAATTTGACACGGGAAGAGCAGGTTTATGAAGGAACAAATGTGTAAAATTTCAGTAAATTTTATACGTAGAAACCCCACAAACCATATTTTACAAAGAAAGATAGAGATTATGGTGGAACCCTACCTTTCGTCAGATCCCATAAAAGAAAATTAAATAACTACGCAAGCGAGCTCAGGTCAAGCTCAAATTTGGTAGATTATAAGTAAACAATTATTACAACATTACTTAATTTTATGACGCATTTTAACAATTTTTATTACAATTAATTTTTGTAAAACGCCATTTTTGGGTTAAGGTTTTACCCGATTTTAGTTTTCCCCTCGTTCGGGTCAGTATAGAGTCGGTTCGAACGAACTCGAGCTAGACTAATTTTCAGAAAATGAGTATGGGGCCTAGATGGCCATATGAGCATGTTATGGAAATTGAGTATGCCTGACATGCATTTTATGTTTTCATATATAATACCGTAGAGCATGAGTTAATAGTGTATACACAAGGTATACATATGATTTTTATGAGTTAGCCAGGATTTGAGGCCTAAATCTAGGCCGTTGTAGCATTTAGCATCCGTTTAGGATTTTTACAGTATCTCATTGCATGCAGCACACAGATTTTCGATCATCGGATTGTGCCGTGGGCCCAGCTTGATTGCATTTAGGGTTTTGAGGCCCATTTAGCCTTTTTGCCTCAATTCCCGCCTATAAAGTCAATTTTAGGACTCGAATTAGTTTTGAGTTCGGACGGTCTCGATCCAAGCTTTTCATCCGTATGTATATTATTTATACCCATAGGTGGGTCCAACTTGACCACGAGTGTCAGATGTTTAGATCGTGCCATGTGGCAAGATCTAAGCTGCACACGTCAGCCCTAGCTTCACCATATTATTTCCGAGATCTTCCACGACTTCACTGTGTTAACACTCGCTGCCACTTCGGCTCGTTGCCGGCAAGTCTTTGGACCTCCTTCTGCCACCCATTTGGTATGACCATGACTGCCTCCCGGCCGGCTTTCCATTTGTACCACTCATGGCCACCGACACAGTCACGGTCCCCGACAGTGGCTAAGTTTTTTATCACTGTTCATCATCACTGTTGCCACCGTTTGGGCCATTTTCCAGTGCCAGCAAGCCACCATTGGCCAATCCAACAACCCCCACAGCTTCTATTCGCTAAGATCTTCATTTTGAGAAAACCCATGACGAGTGCTACGGCCGCGATCACCACCGACGATGTCACCGTACCCAGCGGCGATCCACCCCCAGCTTACTGTTTTCCAGCCAGCCAGTGGCCGCAATCTATCAATTGTCACCACCACCACCTCTGCCTTGATGCCACCTTCTGATCCCGATCGGTGGTGACCGTGCCACTGTCGGTATTCTCTAGTGACGAGCACCACCGCCCCTCCTATTCGGCCTGTTTGCCCAGTCTGACCGCCTGCCCACGACCACGGCTGCCAGCCTGCGACAACATCTAATTGATCATGCCCGAGTCCATGCCATATCCATGTCCATTAGCCTAGCCAACCCAGCCCATCTTCCAGTTAACCCATACCTGGTTGGTTCATCTATTTTGGTTCAATCTAGTTCAGCTTATTTTCATATCGTTTTCGCCCATTCTTTCACTGTTTTCGGTAATTTTAGAACTTTTATATTAGTTTAGATGCATATTCACATTGTTTAGCATGATTAGATGTTATGATTTCCTTATTTATTGTTTTAATTAATTAATTAATTAATTAATTAATTTTATTTATTTATTTCTATTTATATGTTTATCATATATGATGAATGTTTACATGAATATTTGTTATTATTAATATTATATTGATTTATTAATATTAGTCTTATTATGTTTATTGAATTGTAAATTTATTTATTTATTTCTTTATATATGTATTTAACTATTTGTATGCTCGTATGTTATTATTTATTTGTATTTAATTATGCATTCTTATATTATATAACTATGATATTATTATTATTCATGTTAATGAATATTAACTATATATATATATTTATTGAAATATTATTTAATTATTTAATTATTTATGTGTTTACTAACACGAGTTTATATGATATTTACTCGTGTTTGCCTGTATATTTATATAGTGTAATTATATTATTATTTGATGATTATGGTATTATTTATTTTCATGTATTTATTATTTACCTAATTATCTATGTGCATATTTATTTGTTTATTCATTTTTATTATGTCTTGATTTGCGTGCCAAGTGTTTAGTTATAAGTTTGTTAGCATTATTTATTTATTAGGATGTATTGATCATATGAGTACACACCACGATCATTTATCATATAGAGAAGTTAATATTTTACTTACATAGTGTGTTCTGATGTAGGTTTCGGAGTTCGAGCTCGCCGTAGATATGCTGATACACTTAGAACTTGGACCAACAGGTCCGTAAGACTCTTTCTCTCTTAGCTTGACTCCCTGTGTGTAGAGTTTGATTGTGTCTTTATATGTACGACTGACATCCGTAGAGTTTTATCGGATCCCTCCGATGTCGGGCCATTTAGCCATGTTTTCTACACATGTTTAATAAAACTACAAGGATGATATCCCTTGTTGGTTTTCAAACTTAAGCTCCAAAAATTTATGATATTAACCTCTTTCCTAAGCCTATAATAAAGTACGCACATTTTTATGGATTTTACGAATAAGAGAGTGAGTGGTATGGAGATATGTATGAATCGCACTAATTACTCTTTCAAACCATGAGGTAGTGCGGTATATGATGGTACTGCGTAATGCAATGCATTTCTGGAATATGTGGCACTAACTTAATTGTTCTTTTATCACTCGAGTATCGTGGTGGTGGTATGGAAGTGAGGGCATAGGCGGTGTATATATGTATGAATATGATTATGAGCCGTGCATGCGAACCTGCAATTTCTCAAGTATGTTTGCTTATCACCCAGTGTGAGGCTATCTTGAAGTTTCATAAGTTTTAGTGGGTAACGAAATACCCATTTGCCAGATTATATTAATTATTTTCTGGACCAGTAATATTCGTTACTGATGGTTTTCATATAATACATGTAGGTCTTGCAAATTCTGAGTCGACTTTGGTGGGAGGATAGATAAATGCTACACACATTTGAGCTCAACACATTTATTACTTTTCTTACTTTTACTTTTATTGTGTTTTAATGCCTATTTAATAATGTCTTTCATTCTCATGACACTAAGAAGATTGTTTCAATCTATTTCATTAATCGAGTTGTACTAACCGATAACTTTAAATATGACTCGACTTGATCACAACATTTTTTATTCGGTTCTTAAGTGAACCGAATCGAGGTGTTACAATTTTACTTCACCAAGGTCGACCGTAGTCACAGTTTGCAACAAAACAATGAGCATAGTAACTACTTACTTGTGTTGGTCATGCTTTAATGACATCTATTTAATGAGAAAAATCACAAATGTTAAGCTAACACCCTAATTTACAACATAAGAAAGGAATTTGAGCAACAAGTATCACCACAACAATAAATAAATCAAGCAATATGCATGACAGATCTGCAACAGTTCAAGAACACCACATGCATGGCGTTTCATTGGCATTTACAACATGAAATAAGCTTGGAACATAGGCATATTATACATTCATGTAAAGCTACGGCTGTTAGGAGTATTATGCAACAAACTTCAAATCTTTTGGACATCAGATAAGTTCTATAGATCAGATCTAAGCATGGATAGTCAAAATAGGACATGAAAACGCGCATGCAAGCTTGAACAAGGTATCTCTCAGGATGTACATGCTAGAAATGCATCAACCAAAACTAAAACGAACAAGACAGCCTAAGCTACAACCCACAACAAGAAAAACACTGCAAACAAGACATGCAAGCCACAAACAACGCAAAGGAAAAGAAAGAAGGGAAAGAAGGCATACCAAGGAAGAAATGAAAGAAAGGCAAAGAGGGAAGAGCACTGAACCAAGCTTTGAAACAGGGGCTGGAGACGTCTGGAATGGAGAAAGAATGGTTTGGGGAAGAAGGGCGGAGAAGAAGGGTTAGAAATGGGCTAGGGTTATAGCGAAGGGTAAATTGATAGGCGCAAGGGTGCCAAACTCTGACAACCGCCACCCCAGCCAACCAGCATTGCCACCGATCTCCAAAGGTTGGAGCGCAAGGGTGCACGCCAGGGTCAAAGGCCATGGCTGCTGGTGCAAATGTGCCAGGGCGGAAACCCAGAATAGCGAAAAAACCCCTAAATCGAAACACGTCACCAACGTTAAGGCGCTGTAGCAGAGTCTTGGCATTCACAATTTGAACTTCGGTGCCAAATTCAAACTTTGGCTGCGTGCATGGGCATTGGCCTCGCATCATAGCATCCAACCCTTTTGCTTCAATGAGGGTTTTTCCACCCAAAAAACAAGCCAAACACAACACATGAAATGCAACTATACACACAAGGACATGATCTTAGGGTCTATCTACCACACCCAAC
Source organism: Piper betle (assembly GCA_033002965.1). Classification (NCBI taxonomy): domain Eukaryota; kingdom Viridiplantae; phylum Streptophyta; class Magnoliopsida; order Piperales; family Piperaceae; genus Piper; species Piper betle. Next base: position 63,261 of record JAURVB010000479.1, on the reverse strand, counting down.
ACTCATAAAGGAAAAAGTAAAAGTCGAAACCACCTGGTGCCCCGACCGAGTGAGTTTCGCACCAGGGTGACTAGTGTTCTGGAGAAAAAACACAATACACCATACCTTCTAACATATCAACGATTAATAATCACCGGTCACATGCTATTCGGTCCATTTACAAGCGACCAGGACAAAATCAACATGTAAATGACCCGGGGTTTACAAACTTGATCTAATTCTATGTAGTTGCAGATTTGATTCGTAAGTGAATCACGTCTGTTGGTTGTCTTAGACGGCGTAGATATTTGGAGACTGCGATCAAGATCAACATGAAGAACGTAGCATATGTTTTATATTTTCATAGAGAACGTAATTGTGTATATTTGTTATTGATGCTAATTTTGTTAACAAATGTACTAGATGCATTTTTTGTGAGAGGAATTTTGATGTATCATGAACTTTGTATGCAACATGTTGATACATGGAATAGCAAATTTTCTTTCTTATCCGGAGAATTTTAGTTTTTTTATGTATAATAAATTATGTATGCAATAGATTGATACATGAAATAGTTTATTTGATGAGGTATCGTTAACTCTATATGCAACATATTGATGTAGGAATTTTGATTCATTTTTAGACGTCCAAACTATAACAATCTTGTGGTTCACCTAAAACCTTGGCTAGAAATCAAATTTCACAAAGGAACAATAAATATAAATCAATTAATGATTATAGTGCCCAAATATAAATCAATTTGCATCTATTTTGTAAAACTCGAGCTTTACACCCAATGGTTCTGGTTTCGGTTCGGTCTTGACCCGGATCAATTTTTTGGTCGATCCTAACCCCACAAGGCGCATGAAACAATTCCTTATGTTGTCCCAGCCACCTTAGGGTGTGAGCCCTAACTGCAAGCACTCGGTTTGCTGGCAACTTGGGGGAATTATGGTTCGGGTTGGCACAAAGGCATTGGGTTAGTGCCCTTAAGCCCTGCCCATGCCCTCTTTTGGCCGAGCCTTTCGTGTGATGTCATCGAAAACGTTTGTGGTTTGGCAGTTCATGGGACAGCACCCTGCCTATGCCGGCAGTTTTCTTTTTCTATAAAATCCCCCTCCTCTTTTCCGCATTTCACTTACTTGGTCCAGCTCCTCCTTGCATCCTAGCCTCCTTCCCTTCCTTCCTTGGTCTCTCCATGCTCTCTTAAGCCTCCACAAGCCTTCCTTAGATCTTAGGGTTGTAGGTCTTAGGGTAGGAAGCCATAAGAGACCTCCCCTTAGTGTGTTGGAGGTAAGTGTACACCTCAAATCCGGCTCACTCACGAATTGAACTAGAATGTTACGAGTTAACTTATTGGTCAGCTAACCAGAATTGATCTACTTTGGGCATCTTAAGATGAAAGATAATCATCATGATGCATGAATGAAATACTTGGTACCTAACTTGATACTACATGAATGCCATGTCAACCAAGTCACACTAAACCAATTAATCATGATAAAAATCAATAAACCCTAAAATAAAACCGACAGAGTGTCCCCTCAAAGTACAATATACTTTGTCAGATCATAGACAATATATATTTAATAAAATGTTCACATAATACCTTCATTCAATTGTATAATTAATTTCTGTATTGAGTCTTGATTCGATTGTTGATTTACCTTCATCTTACCCAACTAAACTGGGTCTTGGCCCATCAGTTGGTCATATTCTTCACTTAAACATATTTACTAAATAGAATTGACATCATGTCATTGATATCAGCTATATTAACAATAAATATAGCATGCCAACACAACAGTTTCACCACCACAATATATTATAACCAGAAATACTAAACAGACATGTGCGTGCAAGAGACATCTCTACTTCTCCATCCAGGTTAGTACATCTATATCCTCATCACCACCTATATATATATATATATATATATATATAAAATAAAAGCACGTCGGTAATGACCGTTACTGATAAAAAATATAACTATATCAAACTGGCCATGAGAGCTAGCTCTCATATGAAGAAAAATAATTTTATATCTTCCGCTAAAATCTATGAATGACATCCACTAATGAGCCACTGAGCTGCAGACCCAATAGCACCATGAACTGACTAGTGCATTGATGTGTCTCTCGGTATTTTCTCATTTTTCTGATCCTTCGGGACTACCAGTGTATCCTAAATCCTCTCTTGTCTTCCATACATCTCCTGCCCCTGAGCACAAAGGCCGAGTACTTTTACGTAGTCAATTTTAGTATCCTTTGAACCACATGTCCAAACGTTCGATGTACTAAATTGTACCCATAAACCTATACTTTTTTCGGTTGTGAGGAACTCAAAATGCAGACTTGTTAGTATTCTCAGCGGTGGTGATGGGGGGAGGAGGGCGGTGGGTGTGGGAGAGAGGAGGGGAAAGAAATAAAAGAAATAGCAGTGGCATTCTCATAATTAAAACATGACTCGAATCCAACTCGAGTCAAAAATAATAACTAGCTCTAAATAATTTTAAAAAATCCAAAAAATATGAAAAAATACAACAAAAGATAATAAATACCATAATATCAAAATGACATGTTCTATAACTTAAAACCTACCTATTTTGACTAAATTGAAATTTTTGTGTAGGACTAATTTGGATCGATTCAACTAAACCAATTCCTAACCGATTAGACCAATTCAATCCGATTTAGTGAGTCCCAATGCCGATTCCGATTTTTGCAACTATGGTCGCTGGCAACGGCTGTGAGGAGGGAGACGGTAGTTGTGATTGTTGTCCCACGAGCGAAGTCGGCCAAGGGGAGTGGCTAGAGGTGGCCAGAGCTGCCACAGGCTAGCTGCGAAGGCCAGTTGCCATTGACAGTGGCGGTTGTGGTGGGCTAGGGCAAGAGGAGACTGTGTGAGGGAAGTGAGGGGTCTGGTCTGTACGGGGTAGGAGGTGGTCATGTAAGGGGTTTGGCCTACAGCGAAGGTGGTAGTGGTGTGCGACTAGCTGGTGGGCCCGCTATCGGTTGGTGAACTCCCATACAAGTGGCAGCCTTAGGTTACTCAAAGTCACCGTGCATGTGTCACCCTAACTGGGGAAGAGTTGGGAAGGGGCTAGGTAGGGTCCCCGAAGGTCGTTCCCAGAGTTGGTGGCCATTGGCGAAGCCTGCAAGGTGGCAGTAGTGGGTGGTCGTGAGGGAAAACGGGGAGAAGAGGGGAGGGAGAGGAGGAAGGAAAGGATGTGGGTGAGGTGGCGGTGACGGCAAGGGGAGGTTGTCGGGGTAGTGGCCAGAAGTGGCAAGGGTGGTCGCCGGCGAGGTGGTCGGGGAAAAGGGAGTTAGGGTGGGGGGTGGAGAAGAAAGTTGAGGTTGGGGGGAAAAGTAGAGGCAATGACATTTTCGTAAATAAAAGTTAGACTTGTAAAACCCGTGACTCAGAGTCAGAGTCCTACATTAGCGAACCAGTCGGTTTGAGTCAAGTCAGTTTTATCAACCATGTGTTGATTCAAGGCAGCCAGCCATGAGTTATGAGCGATGAGGGTAAAGTGGACTTGAGTATATGATGATAATGTTAGAAAGAACGTGAGAAATAAGTTATTAGAGTATATAAAAGTATGCAGTAATTCTTTTTTATGTATTTGATAGTAAAATTATTTTTAGGTTGAATAACGCATTAGGATCCGTTATACGGCAGTTTGGGTGGGTTATTAGTTCTAGAACATGTCATTGTAGTGTTATGGTGTGTATTATATTTTATGAGACATTTCCCTATTTTTTGGAATTTTTTAGGATTTATTACAAGTTAGACAGAGTCGAGTCAAGTTTTATTTACGAAATTACCGTTGAACATCACCTCAACTTTTCTCCCCCGAAACCCTCGATGTTGCCCCTATATTTGGCACCACCAACACCTTGGGTCCCTGCACCGCCGCCGATTGATGCCGTTGAGGCATGTGGTGCTGTTGTCGTGCATCCCCGAGCACCCCCAGCCACTACCCGTCCTCCATGACATCAAATCGCCTCACAACCATGCCACACTCGATGATGCCAATTTGCCGCTGTCCTCACTCCTTTGCCACCGCTATGCCGCCAACTCCTCCCCCTCTGATCCTTGAGCATTTCCCCCATACCCAGCATTGCCGTCGAGGTCGGCCAAGGGCCAATTGGGCCATCGACCTACCCCGACCAACTTGTCGCCACCGCCAGTGAACATCGCTGTCATCATCGTCCTCACCACCACCGCCATTGGGTCGAGCTCGCCGAGTAGCTGCCGACCAATGACCGCGATTGTGTTGCCGGAAAAGGCTCTGGAAAATCGCTGGAAAATCGAATTCGCTGAAATTAGCTGGATCTTCCACCAAAGTCATCCAATTGAACCTGATTGAACTTTGGAAGCTGCCGGGTGTCAAATTCGATTCTCGTGTTGTGCAACAAAGCCCTAGCCATCACCGATTGCCGACAACACGAGGTATACCTCCGATTTAATTATTTAAAATTGATGATTGTTAGCATAACTTGTTAGGGTTGATTGTTTGACATGATGAATTCCTGATGGTGGATGAAGTGATATTTGTATGATTTGAGTTGTGTGCAATGAATGCTAATGATCTAAGTAGGTAAATTAAATCTGAGTATGCAATTGCCTACATGCAACTTAGAAAAACAAAATAAAATCGGTATGAATAGGATGAGCTAGAAATATTTTTACATTGATGATTGTTTGACTGTTGATGGGTGATGAGTGTATTGTGAGTATGATGTCTGTGATTAGTTCGATGCATCATTTAGTTAGTGGGCGTTAGTTTCTAGATTAAATGTGTAGGTATGGAGTAGGAGCTCACTGCGCATGTGCATGGACATGATTGGAGCTTTTACCAGGTCCATTCGGGACTCGCTTCTGGTTTGACTTCTATACCCTGTCGTGCTTTGTTTTAATAAGTAAGCGAATATGTTGAGTGGTGGATTTATTGTATACCACTCCACACGGGCCATTTAGCAGATCTATTCCTAATTAATAACCCTCGAAGATGAAATTCCTCGAGTTTGTTTTCGAAACTTAGATCAAGCTCACGATGCCTTCGAACCTAATATATTGAAATCCCCACCCAGGCCTACATATATGTAGTTTGTTTTGCATTTTCAATGAGGTGTGAAACAAGGGAAAACCAATGACCACGTCTTGAGATAGAGCGTGTGTTTGTCAAAGCTAGCTCTAGAGTTGGTGAGCATCCATTCCATTCTCGAGGGATCCTCATAACTCCACCTTTGAGTTCCTCAAACCCGAAGAGTGTGGAGGTTTACGCGTACTACTATGCAGCACATGTCTATATTTGTGGCTTCAAAGGGTACTAAAGGACCATGGCAGGGAGTACTTGGCATTTGTACTTAGACCATGAGTGATACAGAGGATGGAGATGGCTGAGAGGAAAGAGAATGATTTTTCCCGTGCAAGGGATAATTTAAAGTGGCCAATGAATGAGAATGAGATAGAAAGGAGATGCTGTAGCGCTAGGTTGATGGCTCATATTATTGCTCTTATGAGAGTTCTATGAGGAAGAGTAATGGTGTTTTCATTCAATAGGAGGGCTGTGTTAGTTTGTTATTAGTTATTTCTGAACTAGTAACACTTGTTACTGACTTCTCTTTAATATATATGTAGGTAAGAACTGCGAGGAAAGATCACTGTTGGGACTATGGAGGAATAGCACTGAAATCGCCATACATGTACCTGCTAAGTGTAATTGGTAATGATGATGTGTGTTGAACTATGTGGATAATAAAATTGAAATGCTATTTCATATCACTGGAACTAAGTATAAGAACTGGATCATGCATCCACATCTTTTAGGAGCTCAAACTCTTAGCTACATTGGGGGTATTGTATTTTTGTAGTTCAAAGTGATCAATGCATATAAAAGTCTCCTTAATTTCAAGGGATGTTCTACCCCTTCTTTGGCATGCAGTGCTCGTTCAGGAGCCCTTAAGTTTAAGTTCATCCATATGTTAGTATATGATCGACATGTATTGTATGAAAATCTCATAATGTGTTTGTCTTAAGCCTCTTGGAGATGACAGTTTTCCAATTAACAACTTTTCAAATTATAACATCAAAATTCGGTCCATTCTTAGGGCTGAATTGGGGTGTTACAGTTTGGTATAAGAGCCTACTTCTTGGATTGTTAGGGTGGCTTACTTTTGGGATATATGGTGCATTTGTGCATGTTGTATGTTGTATGATATGATGTGCTTGGTATGATATATGTAATGGATGGTTGTATGTGTTATGTTCTAGCTAATATCCCCACCTATGAGCCCATCCACAACCTAGCCGGTAGGTATGTCCTTCTATGTGTGCTTGTGCGTTTCTTTATTTCTAATTTGCTCTGTTTTATTCAAATCGGTAGTTGGCCATTAGTAGTTGTTGGTTGAGTAGTTTGTGGGATGGCACCACATTCGTGCGGAGGTAAGTAGCATAGTCCCACACTGACATCAGTTTGCATCAGGCGGTAGATGGCCATATGAACATGTTACGGGGGTTGAGTATGCCCGACATGCATATGATATTTTCAAATATGATACCATAGAGCATGAGTTAACAGTGTATACACGATGTATACATATGATTTTTATGAGTTAGCTAGGATTTTAGGCCTAGATCTAGGTTGTTATAGCATTTAGTATCAGTTTCGGATTTTTGGTATTTCATTTGCATGTAGTATAGGAATTTTAGATTATTCGATTGTACCCATGTGGGCGCGTCTTCATTGCGTTTAGGGTTTCAAGGCTTATTTACCCTTCTTGCCTTGATTCCAGCCTATATAGTCAATTTTAAGACTCAAGTCAGTTTCGACTTTGGACGGTCTTAATCCGAGCTTTCTGTTCATATGTATATTGCACATACCTATAGGTGGGCCCCACTAGGCTACAAATTATGTGATGTCTGGATCGTGCCACATGCATGATCGGAGCCGTCCACTCAACCTTATAGCCTCACGCAATGATTCCAGTTGTTTTTCTCCCATTTTCAGAGTTACACCCCTAGCGCGCCGCTGCCACTTCGACTCTCCACCGACGAGTCTCCGCCTCACCCCCGGCCACTGGATCAGTATGGTCGTGACCACTTCGCGGCGGCTATTAGTTTGTTCTCACAATCGTCACCGGTGCTGCCACAGTTAGTTTTCGCCACCGTTGCCACTCGTTCGGGGCATTTTACGTGGCCGGTGAGTGTCCTCTGGCGAAGCAACCACTCTGACAGCTTCCCTTCGTTGAGATCTACGGTTTGGGACTGACACCGACCTCCACAGTGGCAGCGATCATAGCCAACGACGTCGCCTCACACGACCAACTAGTGGTCGGACTCCTCCGATCGACACCACCAGTAGCTCCGATTTTGCCCCCTTTGTCAATCCCGACCAGTGACGGCCACAGCCACGCCATCATCGGTGTTTTTCGGCACAGACACAACCGCGCCTCCACCCGATCCGTTTACCCGCATCGAGTACTGCTGCCCGCGCATCGTGTCCATGTCCGCTTGCCCAATCTTGTTCACCAGCCTGTCAGCCCATGTCTGCGTCTACCAGTTCCATGTCATGTCCGCATAGTCAACCCAGCCATTTTCCTGTTAACCCAGACCAGGTTGGTTCAATATGGTTCAGTCTAGTCAGCTCGGTTTAGTCTGGTTCATCTCATTTTTCGGACTGTTTTCGTGCGTTCTTGCACTATTTTCGGTAATTCGAGAACTTCTATATTAGTTAACATGCATATTCACATGATTTACCATGTTTTGATGTTATGATTACTTCTCTTTACTTATTATTTTATTTATTATTATTATTATTACTATTCATTTCTTATTATTCATGTATTTATTGATTATAATGCTTGTATATAGGATTACTTATTATTACTAATGGTATATTTACTTATTAATATTAATCTTATATATGTTTATTAAATTATATATATATATATATATGTGTGTATATATATATATATACTTACCTATTTGCTTGTTCACGTGTATGTGATTATTTATTTGTATTTACTTAGGTATTCTTGTATTGTATAACTATGATATTATTAATATTCATAATTAATGAGTATTAACTATTTATTTATTTATTTATTTATTTAATTATTATATATTTATTTGTTTATTTATTTATATGTTTATTAACACTGAGTATATGTTGATATTTACTCGTGTTTACCTATGTATTTATATAGTGTAATTATATTATTATTTTATGATCAAAGTATTATTTATGTTCATGTTTATGTATTTATCATTTATATAATTATCTACGAGTGCATTTATTTATTTATTTATTATTTAGTATTATTATGTCTCGATTTGCATGCCACATGTTTAGTTATAGGTTTGTTAGCATTATTTTCTTTATTAGGATGAATTGATGATATGAGCGTACACCACGAGCATGCATCATATAGGGATGTTAGTGGTTTACCTAATAGTGGGTTCCAAAGTAGGTTTTGGAGTCCGAGCTCCCAGTACATGTACAAATACGCTTGAAACTTAGACCATAGGTCCGTAGGACTCTCCCTCTTTGTTTGACTCCTTGCGCATTGAGTTTAATTGTGTTTTATACATAGGATGAGATCGGGGGCATTTTATTGCACCCTCCGTTATCGGGCCATTTAGCTATATTTTCCACCAATGTTTAATAAAACTACAAGGATGAGATCCTTTGTTGGTTTTCAAACTGAAGCTTCAGAAATGTATGATATAAACCTCTTCCCTAAGCCTATTATAAAAATTCGTGCATTTTTACGGATTTCACGAATAAGAGAATGAGTGGCACAGAGACATGTATGGGCCATACTAGTACTCCTTCAAACCATGACGTAGTGCTATATATGATGGTACTGCATTATGCAGCACATTTTTGGAATTGTGGCACTAACATAATTGTTCCATTTGCCACTCAAGTACCGTGGCGGGTGATATGGAAGATGTGAAAGTGTAAGCATTGTATGTATGAATATGATTATGAGCCGCGCATGCGAGCCGGTACTTGCTTAAGTATGTTTGCTTATCACCCAGTGTGAGGCAATCTTGAAGTTTCATAAATTTTCATGGGTAATGGAATACTTATCTACCAGCTTGTATTAGTTATTTTTCGGACCAGTAACATTCTTTACTGACGTTTTTCATATAATATATGTAGATCTTGCAATCTTGAGTCGACTTTGGTGGGAGGATAGATAAACGCTACACACACTTGAGCTCATCGCAGTTATTTACTTCCTTACTTTTATGATGTGTTTTGATGTGTATTTAATGGTGTCTTCCATTCTCATGACACCAAGAAGGTTGTTTCGATCTGTTTCATCGATTGAGTCATACCGACCAATAATTTTAAACATGACTTGACTCGATCGTAACATTTTTTATTCGGTTCTTAAGTGAACCGAAATCAGGGTGTTACAAAAATAGTGGACAATTGTTCTATGATCTGGAGGTAGCTCTAGAGTGGATTGACAACAACTTGTGGGGTGTTGACAAACATGGGGTGTCCACTTGATCTCTGGGTGTGTGTGGACATTGGCCATGCCCATGTCACGTACCTAGGGGCCAGGCAAATGGAGCAAATCACATGAGAGGAGTTCTTAGGCGCGTTCTACTCTTAGTACTTCTCAGCCATGGTCAGAGCTAGAAAGAAGACTGGATTTTTGTAGTTGAGGCAATAGTAGGGCATGTTGGTGGCAGAGCACCATGCCCAATTTCTTACTCTGGAGAGGTTTATTCTTGGCAATTTCAATACTAAGAGAGAGTGGGCTAAGTAGTATGTATCTGGCATTCAGATCAGCCTTAGATTGGTGGTAGCTACCTTTATATGTTCAACACTTACAGAGGCTATGATGAGGGCCTTAGAGTGTGAGCACGCTCATGAGTCCCACCACTAGACGAGGAGTATAGGTCAGCCCAACTGCCCCGGACAGAGGCACAGAGCATAAGACCACCAATGTCACCAATAGCAAAGGTGGAGGACTAATGGTGGAGTGGTGGTGTTTGCTACCAAGGATCAACATAGGTTTCCTCAGGATACACATCCATTTCAGAGCCAGGCACAACGTGGTGGTGATTGCCAAAAGTTTCCAACTTGTCCGTAGTGCTAGATGCGACATCCGAAAGCATGTCAGAAGGCTATAGGGGCTTGCTTCACCTATGGAGAGTTGGGGCACCAGGCAACAGTGTGGTCAAGGCAGCCACAATAGGAGCAATACCAAAATGGACTGAACCGAAATGTTATCAGCCCTAGCAATAGTAGTGTAACATCCCATGCTCAGTAAATTCCTGAACTAAACCGAAATGTTATATTTTTTAATATTGCTATATCTTAACTTAATTACATAGAAGACCTACCCATAAACCCGTAAGATCTAAACCTACTTGGTGTCTTAGAAGGAAGACAACCACTACCCATAACAGTAACAAGCACAGAAACAATGGAAATACAAATATTATCCAAAATATTATAAATTATCAGAAATATAAGTTACCAAAACATTGGGTTATTACATCAGTATACTAAGTTAAAAGTAAAGATGTTCAATAAAAAAATAAAATTAGAAATTGCTACAAACAACGTGATAGGAGTATGTGTATGTGTGAAGACTTTAACATTCCCTGTATTCGCCAACGACAGCCTAGGTACACCACCTACACAAATATTAAAAGAAAATTGTACCTAATAAGATATTGGTCTGAAAATAAAATGAATATTATATCAAACTGCCATGTGAACTCAATAGTTCATAGAAAATTAAAATAGAAGCGGACCGGACACCGCAAAAAAATAACACAACATCGAAAGGATACTACACTGGTGTGTGACCCATAGCTGATGGGCAACACCTTTTCTCTTATCCTCTCCAATTTCACTATGCAGTATTCCCCATGTTGTGAAGGCAAACCAAGTACACAGCAGTCTTCACATATGTTGTAGACCCGTAATCCTTATGCCTCTTCAAGTTCGAGAAGCTCATAGATTAAGGGGTGAAAATAATGCAGCAAGAAGAGATAGCAGAGTGTTACTTCAATCCCATCGATAATGTACAAAAGTACACTTCAATAGGTTAGGTCTTGGGACTTACCCCTCAATGTGGTATTTACCCGAAACAATCTCCAAAATGTCTACCCACTCTTAAGGCATCTTATCCTCGAGGATTATTAAACACGACATCTAAATGACCTGAATTAAGTGCGTTAAATTAAAACTTGTTGTATGATGTAAAATAGCCCACCCAACAGATAAGCATAAAATTAGAAGCGATAACAGACCTGGTCTCAAAGCACCAAGCAATCTACCGGCTGGCTTGAGCCATGCAACCTATCAACAAACCCAACTCAACATTTTTCAAAATCTATATAATGCATGCATGAGAATGTGTGATCAAACATGACAAGGTTGATTTAAATCGGTATTATATATACCTGTGGAATAAAATAGATGAAAATAAATGAAATGAAAATATGACATGTATGAATGAAAAAGAATCAATAACAAGATGATAGTGTAAGAGTTACCGAAATAGAAGTTATAGCCAAACTATAGGTATACAAGATCATGGTTCCAGATCTAGTCAAAGTTGTAAAATTTCATAAAATGTTAGAGAAGAGAAGAAGATTAGACAACAACACACTCAAAAGAATAATGGTTCACCATAGATTCAACGACAAAAATACACACTTCAAAGTATGGTTGATGTATACATACCTCAACGTGTAACCAATTTTGCAAACTCTGGCATTGATGATAATGTTGGAAAAACTTAACAGAGGTTGTTGTTGTTTCACACAAGTTGGAAGTTCTGGGTTTGGGAAGGTATGCTTATAGAACATAGTTTGGTACGTGAAAATGAAAAGGTGTAATAAGTCTAAGGTAATGTGTAATAATAAAAGCAAACCTGCTACAACTTCAGTTTCTACGAAAGCATCAACAATAGTAGCAGCAAATATCTTTCCCTTAGCTTAAGTGGGTGTTGTCATGGTAGGAGTTGGGGGTGCAGCTGATCTAACAGAAGGAATGATAAGCACGACAACATCAACATCCATCACACCTCCCTGTTGATGATTTTGATTATTCATTTGAGCTCCTCGACCTCTACCTTGTGGGGCTCTTTGCTGACCCTGCAGAGATGACAAATAAAGTTGTTGCCGAGGAGTTGGCAATAAACCTTATTGCTATGTTCCAAAAGGACAATTTCTCTTTATGTGACCCACACTTGCACATCCAAAGCACACAGTGCTAAAAGAAGATTGCTAAGTCCTTGTTTGCTAGTTGAGTTATGGACAGTCCTTTTTCATATGAGCCAAGTAGCCACAACCAAAACACATTGCTTGATCTAGTTTGCATTCACCAAAGTGCTAGCACATGCAAGTAGCACACACCAGAGCATTCCAATGGTCTTGTATCATGTTCATAGCAATATTAGACTCATTCTTGGGTTTCTTCTCATTACAACCCATTTGCTTTTGGTTCTTATACTCTTCCTTGCAAATCTCTGAATTCCATAAGTCTTGTCTCGGGTCTGGTAGACCCTCTCATCCCTAGAGGCTTTATTTACCACTTCATCCAAAGTTTTGTATTTCACAGTGGCTAGTCTCTGTCTAATAGGGTAGATCAACCCCTTAAAGAATCAATCAACTTGTATCCTCCCATTAGCTACCAAACCAAGAGTCAACATCTCTAGACTGATAAACTTGGTCAGGTACTTAGCAACCGACATACCTTTTTGCTGTAGGTGCTCAAATTCTAGCTCCCTCTTTATTTTTTCCTCAAGTGGAAAATGCATATCATTAAACAAGAGTTGAAACTCCTCTTAATCAATGTACTTAGGTGTTTTCCCTTGTCAATGAACTTCCTGACAGAGTCCCACCACAGAGTCCCACCAAGTCTTGCCTTGCCTTTGCAAGCACCTATTACTATTCGAACCCCAATCTCTATAGGCCATTCATACTTTTGAACACTCCCTTGGAAGTAATCAACCATTTATTTGCCTCTTCTAGTTCTAAATTTCCTGCAAACATACCACCTCCATTTTTTGAAAATTTCTCTACCTGCCATGCATTGGGTTTTAGCTTGTTGACAAGTAGGTCCTTCTCCAACCTCAAGGGTCCTTTCTCGAAGGTACAGTATATCCGTCACATTGAGTTCCATTGCCACCTTGGACAAGTGCACAAAATAAAACAAGAGTCTCATCATGGGTCACAATTGTCGATGGAACTGGTGATGTACTTGTCATAGGGTCCGAAGGTGGTAGTGCCAGAAATTGCTGAAATGTTGGTCGCCTGCTAGATGAGGGACCTTTTGGGATCGGTGGTTGTTGCGGGTAAAGATAGCATCTCACTTCTTTCCTCATCCTCCAAAGGCCATTTTTGTGGCTTGTCCCTTATTTTTTGTTGGGTGATTGTCTGCATTTCCTTCAGTTCTTGTTGGGTTTCTGACTGCATCTGCTTCACCTCTTGCCATGAAATCATTTATCATAGTCATTCTACTGCCTTATCTTACTGCTCAGGAAGTTCAACTTTGCCTTGAGGTAGCATGAGTTTGTTCTTCATTTCTATCATCATAAGGTGGAATTGGTGCCTCGAGAATTGGAACATTAGGCACTTGGACATTCTCCACATGGAACTTCTTCATCATGAATGGCCTGACTAGAAGGTTGACTAGACCCACTATGACTGTGAGCCTCCCCTCGACTCGAAACACTAGGTGGTGTCAAAATTCTCAAAAATCATCCTGCTGAGTCCTGCTCACCATATCTATCAAAGCAAAGATAAGTGCACAACAAACAATAACACAAGCAACAACATACCTCCGAACAGAAACTAGGGATCACTTCACATACACGCATACCCATGCCCGGTTCATTTTGAACTGAACCAAAATGTTATATTATTTAATATTGCTATATCTTAACCCAATTACATGGAAGACCACGCCCACAACCCCCTAAGATCTAAATCTACTTGGTGTCTTGGAAGGAAGACAACCACAAGAAGCACCAAAACAATGGAAAAAGAAATTTTATCCAAAATATTACAAATTTCTAGAAATATAAGTTCCCAAAATATAGGGTTATTACATAATTATACTAAGTCAAATAGTGGGTCGACAGTATATGTATGTGTGAAGACTCTAGCATCCTAGTGTATCTGCCAGTGATACCCTAAGCACACCACCTACATAAATATTTCGAAGAAAAATGTTAGTAACAAGTTTGTGTTCAAAAATAAAATAACTATTAAATCAAATTGGCATACGAACATAATAATTCATAGAAAAATAAATCAAAAGGGGATGGGACACCAAAGAAGAATTACACAATACCCAATGGAAGCTACACTGGTGTGTGACCCACAGTTGATCGGGCAATACCCTTTCTCCTATCCATTTCAAATCCACCATGCACCAGTACTCTGAGCTCTAAATGCAAGCCAAGTACCCGCAATCATGAATGGAATACGCCGCAGAATATGATACCCGTAATCCTTATGCCTCTCCGGGTGTGAGAAACCCATAAATGCAGGGGTGAAAATGATGCATCAATAAGAGAAAGTAGAGCGGTACGTTAATCCCATCAACAATAAAACAAAAAGACACCTCAACAAGTCAAGTTTTGGGACTTACCCCTCGATGTGGGATTCACCCCAAAACAATCTCTCACATATCTCCCCCAACTATCAAAATTGGGAAAATATAATATTATAATAATAGGCTTCGGTAGGGATAATAATAGGCTTTGGCAGGGAATAATTATAATAGGCCTCTGGAAAGATGGTAACTTGTGATAGACCTGCCCGTTCCAAACCACGAGCCAAGTGTCAATATATAAAACTAACTGTCTCATAAATTAATTTTTCTATTAATTGTCAAGATTTTAAAAACCATGACATAAAATATAACATAACAAATGCTCGGAATAATCTAAGCCCCATGAACCGAAACAAAATCCCACTGCCATGCAAAATCTTGAGAAAAGAATAGTCCAATAATAGAGTCCTCGAGCTGTCCCAACTCTACCTATAACGTTTCATGCTCATACCTGTGGAGGCAATTCCGCGTTAGTGATAAAAACACTAAGTCATATAATTACAAGAAACAATTAATATATTCCACAACATCATTAATTATGCCTTTTAGTTGTGATTACGAGCTCTTAAAATGCTGGGAGGGTGGCCGCCCATCCAGCTACAATCTCATGTATGCGCACACATGCTACGTGGCCCTCGGCCTCTAGTTACTGATATTTGTTATTGACTCACCCTCTCAGTATCACAAGTGCATAATAAGCCGTCTTGTGCCATTGCGCCATGTCACCCCTTTCGGTATGGGGGCAAATATTTAAGGGTGTTGCCTTGTGTCAAACTGGGCCAATTCTTTGAACCCGGTTGCGCTCGCCACATGGTGATTGAATGTGAGCTCAAGGCGACCAAGACTCCTACATAATAATTTTTAAGGGTACTGCCCTATTGCGGAACTCTCACATAGGAATGCATAACATTTCAAGTAATTATAAAAACCTAGGATTATGATGAGGCTTATGACCCAGATCCTAATATGGATGATACTTTTCTAAAGTCTTCCCTTTGTAAGCCAAATGTACTCACAAACTATCCAGAGGATATTTATTTTAACATCAACAGAATTTTATTTATATAGAAAAATATGTCTAGAAATCAAGAAGTCACTACATTAAAATTTGTTAATATGCGTAGAATTCAAGAAGTCATTACATTAAATTTTTTAGAAAAGAACGTAATCACACGTAACTATATTAAACACAACCATTAGTATGAAACCGAAAAGTCAAAAACTAATTATTAAGTTAATACGAATGGGTGTTAAATCCTAAAAATTCAATAAATAAAACTTATTTAAAACCATCCATAAATGCCATTGTACTGACATGCTAAAGGTCATAATTGATAATTTATAACATTATTTTTTTCAAGAATTAATTTAATTAAATAATATTTAAAGTTCATTCTAGGATTTACAAAACTCTAAACAAAATAACCTAATTATTTTTTTTGGGGATTTTACAATCTCCCCAACTTGGGAATTTTCATCCTCGAAAATATAATAAGGAGAAAAATCGGGGTTTTACAATCTCCCTAGCTTGGGAATTTTTGTCCACGAAAATATAATAAGGTCATTAGGAGAAAAATTGGTGTTTTTTTCCTTGATTTAAGCATTGCCACTCACTCATCTACATAGCTAAAGTGGGGCACAATGTCCCATGACACTATTATCTATATCACACAGGTGTCCCATAGCAACCATGCTACCTAGATAACACCTCCAATTTTAAAGGCATCCCATATACTCTCGTTGGTGAAGTGTCACATGCACCTAGCATGACACACAAGTGGTACACCTATAATTACTTACCATAAACAATGAAAATTAATTCTCTAAAAGAATGATCAATTCTTATATAAAAGAAAATTTACCCTTAAGACAGTGGACTCTTAGACTTTCAATAAGGTATTGATTTGCATAGGTTCCTTGGGAAACACAGCTCTAATACCACCTGTAACGACCCGCCTGTTTCGAGCCACGAGCCAAGTGTTACTATATAAAACTAAGTGTCTCATGAATTAATTTTTTATTAATTTTCAAAGATTTTAAATAAAGTCTTGACATAAAAGTTTATATAATAAATGCTCGGAATAATCTAAGTCCTATGAACCGATCCAAAATCCCACTACCATGCAAACAATCTAGAGAAAAGAATAGTCCAATAATAGAGTCCTCCAGTTGTCTCGACTCTACCCATCCTTTCATTCTCATAACTGCGGAGGCAATTCCGCGTTAGTGATAAAAACACTAAGTCATATAATTACAAGAAATAATTCATATATTCCACAATATCATTAATTACGTCTTTTAGTGATGATGAGCCTATGCCGAGCTCTTAATATGCTGGGAAGGTGGCTGCCCATCCAACTACAATCCCATGTATGCGCACATAAGCTACCAGGCCCTCGGCCTATAGTTACTAATATTTGATATTGACTCACCCTCTCGATATCACAAGTGCATAATGAGCCATCTTGCACCATTGCGCCCTGTCACCACTTTCAGCATGGGGGTAGGTATTTAAGGGTGTTGCCCTGTGTTAGACTGATCCAATTCTTTGACCCCGATTGCTCTAGATGCATGGTGGTTGAATGTGGGCTCAGGCTGACCAAGACTCCCACATAGTAATTTTTAAAGGTGCTGACCCGTGTCGGGCTAAGCAAATTCTTTGACCCTAGTTGGGCTCGGCACATGGTAGTCGAATGTAGGCTAAGGCCGACCAAGACTTCCACATAGTAATTTTTAATGGTGATGCCCCATGTCGGGACTCCTACATAGCAATACATAACATTTCGAGTAATTATACGCACCTGGAAGTGTGATGAGGCTTACGACACACGATCCTAATGCAAATGATACTTTTCTAAAGCCTTTTTTTGTAAGCCAAATGTGCTTACAAACTATCTAGATGATGTTTCATTTAACAAGAGAATTCTCATTTATATAGAAGAATATGTGTAAAATTTAAGAAGTCACTACATTAAATTTTATTAATATGCGTGGAATTCAAAAAGTCATTACATTAAATTTATTAGAAAAGAACGTAATCATACATAACTATATTAAACACAACTATTAGTGTGATAACGAAAAGTAAAAAACTAATTATTAAGTTAATACGAATAGATGTTAAATCCTAAAAATTCAATAAGTAAAACTTATTTAAAACCATCCATAAATGCCATTGTACTGATATGCTGGTCATAATTGATAATTTATAATATCATTTTTTTCAAGAATTAATTTAATTAAATAATATTTATAGTTCGTTCTAAGATTTACAAAACTCTAAATAAAATAACCTAATTATTTTTTTTAGGGTTTTACAATCTCCCAGCTAGTGAATTTTCATCCTCGAAATATAATAATGAGAAAAATTGAGGTTTTACAATCTCCCTAGCTTGGGAATTTTTGTCCTCGAAAATATAATAAGGTCATTAGGAGAAAAATTGGTGTTTTTTTTCTTGAATTAAGCATTGCCACTCAGTCATATGCATAGCGAAAGTCGGGCACACTGTCCCATGACACTATTATCTATATCACACAGGTGTCCCATAGCAACCATGCTACCTAGATAACACCTCCGATTTTAAAGACATCCCATATATGCTTGTTGGTGAAGTGTCACATGCACCTAGCATGACACACAAGTGGTACACCTATAATTACTTACTATAAATAATGAAAATTAATTCTATAAAAGAATGATCAATTCTTGCATGGTTCCTTGGGAAACACAACTCTAATATCACCTGTAACGACCCGCCTGTTTCGAACCACGAGCCAAGTGTTACTATATGAAACTAAGTGTCTCATGAATTAATTTTTTATTAATTTTCAAGATTTTAAATAAACTCTTGACATAAAAGTTTATATAATAAATGCTCGGAATAATCTAAGTCCTATGAACCGAACCAAAATCCCACTACCATGCAAACAATCTCGAGAAAAGAATAATCCAATAATAGAGTCCTCCAGTTGTCCTGACTCTACCCATCTTTTCATGCTCATACCTGCGGAGGCAATTCCGCGTTAGTGATAAAAACACTAAGTCATATAATTACAAGAAATAATTAATATATTCCACAATATCATTAATTACGTCTTTTAATGATTATGAGCCTATGCTGAGCTCTTAATATGCTGGGAGGGTGGCTACCCATCCAACTACAATCCCATGTATGCGCACATAAGGTACCCGGCCCTCGGCCTATAGTTACTAATATTTGACATTGACTCACCCTCTCGATATCACAAGTGCATAATGAGCCATCTTGCACCATTGCGCCCTGTCACCCCTTTCGGCATGGGGGTAGGTATTTAAGGGTGCTGCTTTGTGTCGGACTGAGACAATTCTTTGACACCGATTGCGCTCGATGCATGGTGGTTGAATGTAGGCTCAGGCCGACCAAGACTCCCACATAGTAATTTTTAAGGGTGCTGACCCGTATCAGGCTAAGCAAATTCTTTAACCCTGGTTGGGCTTGGCGCATGGTGGTCAAATGTAGGCTAAGGCCGACCAAGACTTCCACATTGTAATTTTTAATGGTGATTCCCCATGTTGGGACTCCCACATAGGAATACATAACATTTCGAGTAATTATACGCATTTGGAATTGTGATGAGGCTTACGATACACAATCCTAATATGAATGATAGTTTTCTAAAGCCTTCCTTTGTAAGCCAAATGTGCTCACAAACTATCTAGATGATGTTTCATTTAACAAGAGAATTCTCATTTATATAGAAGAATATGTGTAGAATATAAGAAGTCACTACATTAAATTTTATTAATATGTGTGTAATTCAAAAAGTCATTATACTAAATTTTGTAGATAAGAGCGTAATCATACATAACTATATTAAACACAACCATTAGTATGATAACGAAAAGTCAAAAAATTAATTATTAAGTTAATACAAATGGGTGTTAAATCCTTAAAATTCAATAAATAAAACTTATTTAAAACCATCTATAAATGTCATTGTACAGATATGGTAAAGGTCATAATTGATAATTTATAATATTATTTTCTTCAAGAATTAATTTAATTAATTAATATTTATGGTTCGTTCTCAGATTTACAAAACCCTAAAAAATAAGCTAATTATTATTTTTCATGGTTTTACAGATATGGTCTCCAAGTTCTAAGCAATCTACAAGCCAACTCAAGCCACACAACCTATAAACGAACCCAACTCAACATCTAACAAAATCTATATAATGCATACATGAGAATGTGTGATCAAACGAGACAATATTAATTTAAATCAGTTAATATATATATTTGTGGATTAAAATAGATGAAAATAACTAAAATGAAAATATGTCATGCATGATTAAAAGGAACCAATAACATGATGATAGGCAAGAGTTGCCAAAATAGAAGTTTTAGCCAAACTATAGGTATACAAGATCAAGGTTCCAGATCTACTCTAATGTTTTTGAATTTCATCAAATGTCAAATAAAATAAGAAAATAAAATAACATACTTAAAAGAATAATAGTTCACCACAAATTGAACAATGAAAATATGTATATCAAAGTATGGTTGACGTATGGGTGCTTCAATGTGCAACCAACTTCGATGACAAATTTTGGCAAGCTCTAGCACCGACAATGATGTACGGAAAACCTAACAAATGTGGTTGTTTCACACGCAAGTTGGAAGTTCTAGGTTGGGGAGGATGTGCTTATATAAACATAGTTTTACATGGGAAAACAAAAATGGTAATAAGTGTAAGTTAATGTGTAATAATAAAAGGTAATGTATAATAACTCTATAAGAACATGAAAGGTAATGTACAATAACTTCCTGTATAGGAATATTATTGTAATGTATAATAAATAAAGGTAATGTTTAACCATAAATATTTAGTCATAAATACATACACGCTCAATAAATATGGGTACTCTATTCTAATGTGACATGACTTATAACTGTCTCGGAAAACATAAGGTTATTGCATTTGGTAACTTCTTGGTACTAAATGCATGATTAAGTCCCCCAAAATGACCTAATTAACTAATGCTCAAACAACCCAATTAACTAATTCTAAAACACACCAACTATATGCACCAAACAAAACTGCACCAATAGGCAACCACACGAGCAATAGCCTTCCAAACTAAGGCACGAACAACACTAACACTCCTTAGAACCTAGAGCCAAAAGCCAAACCAAACTGAAGCAAAAGTCAAACCAAACCAAATAATGAATAAAATTCGAAGCCAAAGCGCACGGATTTTACAAGCTGGAAAGAGGATTGCCTACACTGCCATAATGACCACTTTTCTTCACACCACCATCCCAGCCTCAAGGGCAATAGCAAAGAGGTGACCAGCTACCGTGGGTGTAGCAGGAACAGTAGGGCTAGAGAGGTAGACAACAGGGCCAGAGACATTGTCTGCAGAGGCGACAAGTCTAGCCACAATTAAGGTTGTCAAGGCACCAAGGCGGGATGTTGGCTAGGATGATGGGTAGATTTAGAATACTAGGCAATAATAGTAGGGCAGGAGGATGCTTCTATAGCCAAGGAGGTAGTTCAGGATGCATAATGATTGCAAGTACCTTACTTATCCATTCTACTCCTACCACTATATTGTTTGATTGTGGTAGCATGCATACTTTCATAGCGAAGACATTCATAGATAGGCTCAGTGTGTCTGTAGAGGATCTAGGGTATGATTATGTTGTGTCGACTCATGTTGGAGCTATTCTCACCATCAGAGTGTGTGTGAGGGTTTTGTTTATCCACCTGCACATCCTGTTGACTAATTTTATAGCGTTGCTGATGAAGGAGTTCAAAGCTATATTTGGCATGGATTGTATAACACAACACCATGTATTGATAAACTGCCATAAGAAAAAGGTCCAACTCAGACTTAAGCACGATCTACGATAGAGGTGGATGTTTGATTTCATTTTAGCGGGCCCAATGATTGATTGAGCAGGGTTGTAAGGCCTACCTTACCTCAAAGGTAGCTTCAGTCATCCTATTAGTGCCAGAGCTAGCACAAATCCCTGTGGTTAGTGAGTTCCCTAATGTGCTTCTAGATGAGGTTCTCGGACTACTGCTATGCAAGGAGATTTCAAGACTCAATTACTGGAGTTGTTGGAGTAGGGTATCATCAGGCCAAGTGTCTCACCTTGGAGCACTTCAGTCCTCTTTGTTAGGAACAAGGACGACAACATGAAGTTGTGCATTGACTACAAAATGCTCAACCAGATCATGGTGACGAACCAATATCCTTTTCCAAGGATAGATGATTTGTTTGATTAACTTAGAAGAGATGAATTGCAATTTGAAGATAGTTCTTCAATCTGGCTACCATCAGTTGAGGACACAAGGGGAAGATGAACCAAAGATATCTTTCAAGACTCGGTACGAGTATTATGAGTTCTTAGTCTTGCCTTTTGGGCAGATTAATGCACTAGCACCATTCATGGATTTCATGAACTAGGTCTTTCAGCTGTAATGGGATCAGTTCATGATAGTGTTCATTGATGACATTCTGATCCATTCAAGGTCTAGACAGTAGCATGAGATACACTTGAGGATTCCTTATAAATTCTACGAGAGAACCACTTGTATGTAAAACTCTCTTAACATGAGTTTTGGTTATGTGAGGTAGTAGTCTTGGGCCATATTGTATTAGTAGCTGGAATCATGGTGGATCTAGCCAAGGTTGAGGTAGTCCTGAGATGGAAGGTTCATACAGCCACAGAGATCCGATGTTTTTTTGGATTGGCCGAATATGACCGGAGGTTCATATAGGGTTTCTCTTCTTTGGCAGCCCCTCTCACACGGCTAACAAAGAAGGAGCACTATGCGTCGCCAATGCATGTGTGTAGATTTTTCAAACTCTGAAGGAGAGACTCGCTGCCGTTCTAGTGCTTAGCCTACTAGATGGCCATGAGGATTTTGTTGTGTATAGCGATGCGTCCGGCATTGGACATGGTTATATTATTATGCATATGGGTAGATTGATTGCATGTGCATCCTAACTGCTAAAAGTATGATGAGCAAAACTATCTGACACATTACTTGGAGCATGCAATAGTCATATTTGTCTTGCGAATACGGAGACATTATCTCTACGGAGTGTCCTTCCAGCTCTTCACTGATCACAATAACTTGAAGTACATCTTCACGCAAAATAATTTGAATAGCAAACAGAGTAGACGCTAGAGATCATTGCAAATTATGACATTGACATCACCTACTACACCTGGGTAGATGCTCTTAGCAAGAGATCAGTTGCATGTGGAGCAAGATTGGTAGCTATAGGTATCCACTATGAGGACTAGATAGAGGACATAGCAGACCAACACCTTGTGACAATGTTGTCAATGCTCACTATCAGTCTAACCATAGTAGATCATGTCAAGCAGGGACAGGCAGATGATCAGTTACTTGAGTAGTGGTTTGCACAAGGGACTTATTCCGAATGCGTTAAATATGCAAATGGTCTGTACCTGATGAGGGCGACTGTACATTCCAGATTCTTGACTTGACCTGTCCTATGATGAAGAGACTATGAAGATTCTCAACTGATCCATGAAGACTCTCCATAGGAAGGAAGTACCTCTCGTGAAGGTGCTCTAGTCACAACAGGGAGTTCAGGAGGCTACCTAGGAGCGTGAGGACAAAATGTGACAACGCTTCCCTGTGGAGGATGACGGTATGAGGTATTAGCAATGCCACACTCCCCCCCCTCCCCGTGCACTCGCTTCTCCTGTGGTTGTGTATGCTGTTGTATGAATGTTGTTTGTATGTTGTGCAAATTGCTAGGTGTATTTAGGCAAATTTTAGGATGAAATTTTCTTAAGTGGACGAAGTTGTAAAGCTAGGGTCATTGCCCAAGGGTTTTTGAGGCGTTCGGTTTTGACCCTGTAACAACCTGCCCAAAATATACAAGTTGGTCGCTACCAAAAAGAGGTAGATAGAATACAACAACAAAATAAAACAATTCAAATGGTAAAAATTTCCCAAAATGAAATAATATCAAATAATAATAAAGCATACGAAGATGAGTAATTTATTCATAAGGATTAGTTGACAATTAGTTCATATTACTAAATCCAGATAGAATCAATTAAAAACAACTAGAGATCATTAGACCCTTACGATCAAATTCTAATTATCCATGCATAAACTCAAATAAATAAAGAGAAAGTCCAGAGCATCTAAGTAACTATGAACTACAACGAAAGGGTCACAATTCGCATTCAAGTCCCCTCTCATCAATCCGTACGGAGATGCCCACTTGCAAACAAAATTTCACGTTAGCATTGAAATCACTAAGTCAAATAATAAAAATGAAATGAAGTAATACTCTTGTCAAAATTTTCATCATTTTCAATATCTTGTTATATGAGCCTATGCTAAGATCCCTTCTTTCAAGGATGGCCTCGCCTTCCAGTTATGCTTCCCATATATTTACATATACATCACAAGCCTAATATATGGTTACATATATTGCCCAAACCTACCATCTTTATATCATAAGTACATAATAGGTCCTCTAACACCCCTTTCACCATGGAGGTAGATCATTTCAATTTAATTATATTTCTTTTCATGTCTCGTGTTGGGCTAGACTAACTCATTGACCACTCTTCCACACACTACGTGAATAGGTCAAGTTTGAACCTAGACTGATTGAGACCTCGAATGAGTATTACAATTCACATTCACTATATGGACCTGGAAGTCTAATGAGGCACTTGCAACAACACACGATCCTACTCTGAACACGACAATAAAATTAAACATCAAATCTACATGAGCTACACCTCATATAGTTTATATGAGCTACATATTTAATTTAAACAATTTTTAGTGGGTTTTAAAAAATAATATTTATATCCATTAAAAGTAGGGTGCATGAGTAAGAGGTTAATAATTTTTTCTTTTTTGACATCATTATGACTTGCTTTTAAATTTTCAAAAGAAACACAAGTTAATAGATATTTTAAAATTAATTGTTATTGTAATTACTTTGATAATTAAGATGAAAGGGTTAGACATAGTAAATTGTGTTAAAATTTTATAATTACTCTTATTATTTATCTATGTATTTTTTGAATTTTGAGACTTACTAAATTACTCAAAATAAAAGGTGCAGTTTATATAAGCTACAAGGTGTAGCTCATGTATTTAGGACTAATTTTGTACAAGTGGATGCAAGCAATGAATTGACTTAATTATACCATGATTAAAAGTTGACAAAATCAAGCATGCATGCACAAAATATTAAACTTAAATTTTACAACATTGACAACAAGTTCAGAGAGAGAATTAATTATTCACGAAAGTAATCATATAAGTCTAACCATAGAAGATTTAGATTAACTATTTAACTCGCATTTCACAATTAGCCAAAAATAAATAATTACTAACTTACTAGCAAGTATTTAAATAAAGCCCTATATACACTAGCTACACCTCAAATAACTTATATGATCTACACTTTTTATTTTGACCAATATAGTGGGTCCCAAAATTCAAAAATTACATAGGTACATAAATAATAAATAATAAAGGTAACTAGAAAATTTTAACACAATCTAATATTTCTTACTCTTTCATCTTAATTATCAAAGTAATTATAATAAAAATCAATTTCAAAACATCTATGATCCTTTGCATTTTTTTAAAATTTCAAGTGTAAGTCATAATGATGTAAAAAAGAGACAAAAATTTATCAACCTCCAACTTATGTACCTTCCTTTTAATGTTTATAAATATTATTTAGTTAAACTCACTAAAAAATGTACAAATTAAATATATAGCTCATAAAAGCTATATGAGGTGTTACTCATTTAAAATTTTCTCATTCAAATAATACTATTAATATATTTTCCTTAGACACACTTATTACTTAAGCAAGGAAATCTTCTTAAGATTACCGTCATAAAAATTTAGAATACCATTTAGACATTTAATTAATATCACACTTTAACTTCAAAATAAAAATAACAATTACTTATTCCATTAATAATAGATTGAATATATTAATACCAATTTATTAACTTTTCACTAACTCTTACTATTTACCCTAAGATCACATAGACCGCCATATCAAATTATTTAATATAGCTTATATTAAAACTCAAAGGAAACTACTTATAAAATTATTTTGAATTGCTTAATTTAGTAAATGTTCGAACTTTATTTATTTTTGAACACTTGTAATTATCACAATATAACATTTTAATAACCCATTTAATTTATTAATCTATTGATTAATACACAACCTTATACTTCATAGCCCACAAAATCCTATACAGATAAACCAATGGTAATTCTACTAATAATTAAATTGCACTATCAAGTAAAGTATCTATCAAATTTTAACTCATTCATCTCAATTAATTAATAACTTACTTGATCACCCAACTTACATAACTAAATTTATTTAATAGATTGCTAAAATCAATTAACCATCTTTATTGTATAAAATCTTATTAATCTAATCTAAAGTTAATTATTAGGATTACATCAACTAACTAAAATGTTATTAATAGCATTACCTAATATAAATTTTATACATGACAAAGGTACTAACTTTATACTTAGTAAACCAATACTATCATTTAGTTTATACAAGGATTGACAATGATCATATACATGTATTAATTACTTAGACATTAAAGCTATCAACTTTATTACTTTAATTAATTATAAACCGCTATGTCTATATATTTGAATGTAAATCATAATCTAACAACAATCATGAAATTATAATATATGAATTAATTATTAACAAGTAAAAAATCAGAGTGATACCGTATTATATACTCGTGAATGAACACTGTTTTATTTAACCAACAGATATTGATTGTAGGGGTAAATCAGTGTTAACATTAATTACCATGTTCACACTTAACCTATTAACTACTTAGATAAGTTAAGACATCATCTTTAATAATTTAATTTAGTCATAATAGTTATATAACTCATTTAAAATATGACTCATTAAATATATATATATATATATATATATATCATATAATATTATATTCATTCCAATATAATTTAACGTACAACAATAACATGAAGTGAATACATTAACCAAGATAACTGAGTACAAAGATTAACTAAATTACCAAACTGAAATTCAAGCGACAGCAGCATATCACGGAGCAGCGCCTAGGCTCTCGGCCGAAGGTCACAAAAAGAAAAGAGTACGGCAAGGCCGAGAGCGAGGAAATAACCAGAAGAAATGGGAAGGGGAGGGTGGCGATCAGACCAAACATGCAACCCACTCCAAAACAGACTTGAAAAGGAGGTATGAAGAACATCATCATCCCAACACGTCCTTACCAGTAAAAACAGCAACACCTGTGCACAAAACAATGCCCTTATTAGATCATTTCTAAAAGATCGAAACTCAAAGTAAAACAATGCATGCAAGAGACCTAAAGGAAAACAAACAAGGAGAGGGAAGAGATAGTTACACTAACAAGAAGGAAAGGTGGAGGGCGATAGTAAAACCCTGATAAAAATAATTAAGTTATTTTGTTTAAGGTTTTGTAAATTTTAGAACGAATCATAATTAATATTTAATTTAATAAATATTTAAAAATTAAGATCATAAATTATCAATTATAACCTTTATAGTACCCGTACAATGGTTTTAAATAAGTTTTTTTATTAGATTTTTGGGACTGACCCATTCGAATTAATTCAATAGTTAAATTTTTTAACTTTTCGTTATTATACAAATAATATAATTATAAGTGATTACGTTCTTTTATATAAAATTTAATGCAGTGACTTCTTAAATTCCACCTATATTCTTTATTGTAAATCAGAATTTTGTTGATGGTAAATAAAACATTAACTTGATAATTTGTTAGCACATTTGGCTCACAAAGAGAAAGTTTTCGACAAGTTTCATTCATATTAGATCATATGTTGTAGTAGTAGCTGCCTCATCAAAATTTTAGGTCCATATAATTACTTAAAATATTTATATATTCATATGTTGGAGTCTTGGTCTGCCTAAGCCCACATTCGACCACCATGCATCGAGCGCAAATGAGGTTAAAGAATTGACATCAGTCCGACACGGGGCAGCACCCACCTTAAAATTCTATATTCCTATTTAGGATTCTTTGTCGACCTGAGCTCATATTCGACCACCAAGCGTCGAACGCAGCCAGGGTAAAAAAATTGACTCAGTCCGACACATGGCAGCACCTTTAAAATTCTTGAAAGATTAAATACGTGCCCTCATGCCGATAGGGGTGACAGGGCGTAGTGGCACAAGACGATTCATAATGTACTTGTGATACCGAGAGGGTGAGTGAATGACAAAGATCGGTAACTACATGCTAAGGGCCACGTAGCGTGTATGCGCATACATGAGATTGTAATTGGATGGGCGGCCACCCTCCTAGCATATTAAGAGCTCGGCATAGGCTCAAAATCACTAAAGATGTAATTAATGATGTTGTGGACTATATTAATTATGTCTTGTAATTATATGACTTAGTGTTTTCATCACTAACACAGAATTGCTTCGCAGGTGTGAGCATTAAAGGATGGGTAGAGTCGGGACAGCTCCGAGGACTCTGTTATTAGACTTTTGATTTTTCTTATATGTTATTATACTTCTATATTGTTTGCATGGTAGTTAGATTTTGGTTCGTTTCATGGGGCTTAGATTATTCCGGACATTTGTTATATTAAATTTTATGTCATCGGTTTATTTAAAATCTTGAAAATTAATTTATGAGACACTTAGTTTCATATTGTTATACTAAATTTTATGTCATGGGCTTATTTAAAATATTGAAAATTAATAGAAAATTAATTTATGAGACACTTACTTTCTTATAGTAACACTTGGCTCATGGCTCGGAATGGGCGGGTCATTATAGGTGGTATCAGAGTAACCTAGTTATGTGTTAGATGGTGGGCTGGACTAGGGACATTGGCTAAGGTTGCCGGTCATGGGCCAGAGAAGGACGTGTGTTGAGGCTAGCTACAGGCCAAGTCTAGGAATTTTGGGGATGAAATTTCTTAAGGTAGGTGTATTGTGAGATCCCTCAACTTAGTCCCATATCTAATACTTACTGGAATAAGATCATGTTTATAAGTATGAATGGACTATAGATCATTAACTTAATTAACCACTTTTGAAGAAATAACTTAGCCAATTATGTTGTACTTTGAGCTGGGTCATTACAGGTGGTATCAGAGCTGTATTTCCTACGGAACCATGCAAATAAATCCAGACCTTGATGAAAGTCTAAGAGTCCACTGTTCCAATGGTAAAAAAATTTTTATATAACCATTCATCAATATTTTATAGAATTAATTTTCATTGTTTTAGATGGTAAATAATTATTGGTGTGTCACTTATGTGTCATGATAGGTGCACGTAATACTTAAACCAATGAGCGTATATGAGACACCTTTACAATCATAAGTGTTATCTAGGTAGTATAGGTGGTACGGGACACTAGTGCGATATAAATGATAGTGTCATGGGACAATGTGCCCCACTCTAGCTATTCATATGAGTAGCAATGCTTAAATCAAGAAAAATAAAAAAAATTGTAAATCATGATTTTTCAAAAATGAAATTTTTATATAGAAAATGTAAAGACATTTAAAGTAACTTCTATAGAGTTAGATATGAGTATACCAACGCATAAAGGAAGAAATGCCTAAGATAAGATAATAAAGAAGTTAGATAAATAAGTAATTTTCTCTTATAACCCTATTATATTTTTTAGGACAAAATTCCCAAGTTGGGAGATTGTAAAACCAATCGGGGAGGTTTTATAAATCTCAGAACGAACCATAATTAATTTTTAATTAAATTAATTCATAAAAATCAATATCATAAATTATCGATTATAACCTTTAGAATACTGGTACAATCGTTTTGAAATAAGTTTTATCTATTAAATTTTTGGGATTGAGACCCATTCGCATTAATTCAATAGTCAATTTTTTTGACATTTCGTTATCACACAAATGATATAATTATGAGTGATTGCTTTCTTGTAACACCCTGATTTCGGTTCACTTAAGAACCAAATTAGAAATGTTGCAATTGAGTTGAGTCATGTTTAAAGTTATCAATCGAGTATGACTCGATCGATAAAATAGATCGAAACAACATTCTTGGTGTCATGATAATGGAAGACAACGTTAAATACACATCGAACAGAAATAAAAGTAAGAAAGTAAATAACTACATTGAGCTCAATTGTGTGTAGCAGTTATCTGCCTTCCCACCAAAGTCGACTCATGATTTATAAGGCCTACATATATTATAGGAAAAATATCAGTAACGAATGTTACTCTTCCGAAAAATAATTAGTACAAACTGGCAAATAGGTATTCCATTAGACACGAAAACTTCTGAAACTTCAAGATTGCCTCACATTGGGCCATAAGCAAACATACTTAAGCAAGTGTTAGCTCGCATGCATGACTCATAATCATATTCATACATATAACGTTTACGCCCTTACATCTTTCATATCATCCGCCATGATACTCGAGTGGAAAAAGAATAGTTAAGTTAGTGCCATAAATTCCGAAAATGTGCCGCACTAGACAGTACCCTCATACACCGCACTACCTCAAGGTACTAGTGTGGTCCATACATATCTCCATACCACTGATTCTTTTGTTCGTGAAATCCATAAAAATGCCATTTTTATATAATAAACTTAGGGAGGAGGCTTGTATCATACATTTCTGAAGCTTTAGTTTAAAAACCAACAAGGGATCTCATCCTTGTAGTTTTATTTAACGTGTAGAAAACACTGCTAAATAAAACATAGCTAATCGTGTAGAAAACACAGCTAAATAAAACCAGACAAGGGATCTCATCCTTGCAATAAAACGCAGTAGATGTCGTCCTACGTATTAAACACGATAAAACTCGACATGGAAGGAGTTAAGCAGATAGGGCAGAGTCCTACAGACATGTGGTCCATGGTCCAAGCTCCAAGCGTATTTGCACATCAACGGCGAGCTCGGACTCACTGCTAAATAAAATACTAATGTCTCAATATGATGCATGCTTGTGGTGTGCGCTCACATCATCAATACATCCTAAGAAAGAAAACAATGCTAACAAACTTATAACTAAACATGTGGCACACAAATCGAGACATAATAATAATAAATAATAAATAAATAAACAAATAAATACGCTCATAGATAATAGGTGAATAATAAATACATGGACATAAATAATACTCTAACAATAAAATAATAATATAATTATGCTATATATATACACAGGCAAACACGAGTAAATATCTATATATTCGCGTGTTAGTAAACACATAAATAATTAAATAATTAATAAAAAAATTTAATTAATTAATTAATAAATATTTAATATTCATTAATCATGAATAATAATAATATCATAGTTATACAATACAATAATGCATAATTAAATACAAATAAATAATAACATACAAACATGCAAACATACAAATACTTAAATAAATAAATAAATATACAATTTAATAAAAATAATAAGACTAATATTAATAAGTAAATATAATATTAATAATAAAAATAATCATGTAAGATTTCATCATATATGATACACATATAAATAAAAATAAATAAATAATAATGAATGAATGAATAAATAAATAAAATAATAAATAAGGAAAAATAATCATAACATCCGATCATGCTAAATCATGTGAAAATGTATCTAAATTAATATACGGGTTCTCCAATTACCAAAAATGGTCAAGAAATGGCCGAAAATGGGTTGAAACTAAGCTGAATCGGACCAACCCGAACTGAGTTGAACGAGACCGAACCGATCTGAACAAGACCAAATCAAATGGGATGAGCCAACCCGGTCTTGGACATGGGCTGGCGAACTGAAGCTAGTGAGGCGAATGCAGACGCAAACAGGTGGATACGACCATGAATGCAAAGATGGGTAAACGGGACAGACAACACGACCATTGCCCGTCACTGTAAAATACCGATGCCGCCGGTCAGGATTGACAGCCAATGTGACGAGGAACAAGATGGCGGTGGTGGTTGGTGGAGGCCGGTCGGTGGCTGGCTGGAAATCAACCGAAAAGGCACGGAATCGCCTCCAGGTGCAGCGACGTTGATGGCGGCGATCGCGGCCATGGCAGTGGTGGTCGGTGGTCTGAAAATGTAGATCTCGACAAAGTGAACCTATCTGGATGGTCTCAAACGGTGGCAGTGAAGGCGGAAACCGGCAGGAAAAACTCTGTTGCCGCCGACGGCTGCTATAGCGGTGAGGGGTACAAATTGGAAGTCGGCAGCAACATGGTCACGGGGGTGCCAGTGCAGTGGCCAGGGAGGTCTGGAGACTCGCCGGTGGAGAGCCAAAGTGGCGGTGGCATTAACAAAGTGAAATTGTGGAAGATCTAGGAAATAATATGGTGAAGCCAGGGCTGATGTTGGCGGCTCAGATCTTGCCATGTGGCACGATCCGAATGTTTGACAACTCGTGGTCTAGTGGTACCCACCTATGGGTATATGAAATATACATATGGATGAAAAGCTCGGATCGAGACCATCTGTACTCGAAACTGACTCGAATCCTGAAATTGACTCTTTAGGCGGGAATCAAAGCAAGAAGGGTAAATGGGCCTCGAAACCTAAACGCAATCGAGCTGGGCCCACGCGACACATTTTGATCGTCCAAAATCCCTATAATGCATGCAATGAGATACCCTAAAAATCCTAAACAGATACTAAACGCGACAACGACCTAGCTCTAGGATTAAAATCCTGGCTAACATATACAAACAAATCTGTATACCTCAGTATACAATGATAACTAATGATTTTATCATTTGCATGTCGGGCATTCTCATAATCTGAAAACTAGTCTGGCTCGAGCTGCTCGGACAGACTCGAGATTGCCCAAACTAAACAAAACTAAAATTAGGTAAAACCTAAGCCAAAACTGAGGTTTTATGGTTCTTTTCTATAAAATTTAATCTAGTGACTTCTAAAATTCCACATATATTCTTCTATGTAAATGAGAATTTTGTTGATGGTAAATAAAACATTAACTTGATAGTTTGTGAGCACATTTGACTCACAAAGGGAAGGTTTTTGAGAAGTTTCATTCATATTACGATTGTGTGTCGTAGTTGCAGGTGCCTCATCAAAATTCCAGGTCCGTATAATTATTTGAAATGTTATATATTCCTACCTGGGAGTCTTGGTCGGCTTGAGCCTACATTCGACCACCATGCACCTAGCGCAATTGGGGTCAAATAATTGGCTCAGTCCGACACGGGGCAGCAACCAGCCTTAAAATTATTATTCCTATTTGGGAGTCTTAGTAGGCCTGAGCCCATATTCGACCACCATGCACCGACCGCAACTGGGGTAAAGAATTGACTCAGTCTGACACATGGCAGCACCTTTAAAATTCTTAAAAGATTAAATGCTTGCCCCCTTGCCGAAAGAGGTGACAGGGTGCATTGGTGTAAGACAACTCATTATGCACTTGTATGACCTAGACGGTGAGTAAATGCAAACTTTGGTAACTACAAGCCAAGGCCCACATAGAGTATTTGTGCATACATGGGATTGTAGCGAGATAGGTGGCCACCCTCCCGTCATAAGAGCTTGGCATAGGTTCATAATCATTAAAAGATTCAAATTCAGATGTTGTGAAATATATTAACTTGTTTCTTGTTATTATATGACTTAATGTTTTTATCACTAACGCGGAATTGCCTCTGCAGATGTGAGCATGGAAGGATGGGTAGAATCGGAACAGGTGGAGGACTCTGTTATTGGGCTTTTGATTTTTGTTATATGTTATTATACTTCTAGCTTAATTACATGGTCATGAGATTTCAGTTTGCTTCATGGGGCTTAGATTATTCCGAGCATTTGTTATATTAAATTTTATGTCATGAGTTTATTTAAAATCTTGGAAATTAATAGAAAATTAATTTATGAGAAACTTAGTTTCATATAATAACACTTGGCTTATGGCTCGGAGCAGGCGGGTCAATACAATGATGGCGTGTGGGAGGGAGAGGAGAAGAAGATGAGACAACAAACGGCTATGGTCGAGTGAGATAAGCCCAAGAGCAGGATTTGACAGGATAGAAGTGCTACCCAACTCCCCTAAAATCTCCCCAAGATTCTCTAACATCAAACAACACTTATCCCCACTAGACTCACTCCATACATCTCCCTAAAACTCTCAACAACCCCACCACGGCCAGCCCTCGCCAACACTGAGCCTTAGCTTGAGCAGTCCAACCTGACAACCAAAGGAAAAGCTAAACCCTTATGGTTTTACAACTTCTCCAACTCAGAAATTTATGTCTCTGCAAACTAAAAACAAGAAAAGACATAAAATTATACCTAAATCGTCAAGCCATCTCCTGCCTGATCGTTGTCACCCCCAAGCTTGCTCTGCCTTGAGAACTCCTGCAAAGCACACTGTAATCCTTGCCGCATGCTGCATTGTGGTTTGTGTGTAATTCCTTAATATAACTTGAATTTTCGGCTGTAATAGGTGAATAAATCTCTCCACTGTGAACATTGACATGTGGTCCACACGCGAAGATTCGAAGTTGTTAAACCTCAGCTGAGGTATTTTTTTTAGGTTCACGTTGCATGGTGGTCACCTCAAAAGCCTCAGACTCGTTGCTAGGATGATAGGAATTGTCGCTAAACATCTGAAATTTATAACCATTAAATAAGAGAAACTATAGTTTTACCAACCGCTAAAGTAACCACAAAAACACACCGAGAAAAATTCAATAATCTTTTTC
Source organism: Piper betle (assembly GCA_033002965.1). Taxonomy (NCBI): domain Eukaryota; kingdom Viridiplantae; phylum Streptophyta; class Magnoliopsida; order Piperales; family Piperaceae; genus Piper; species Piper betle. The sequence continues at coordinate 28,884 of JAURVB010000479.1, read as the reverse complement.
AATTTATTCTAATAAGGGTACATTATTACAACTCAAACAAATGAGGATAGTCTTTTCTCGTATCTTCCTCAGTTTTGACGTATATTCTTCTACACCATGATTGTCCAATAGGACTTGTACAAGAGGTATTATTTTCCTCCTCAATACCTTTTCCTATCTACCTTAAATCTTCATCGGTTTTTCTACATATAAAGAATCATGTTGAATCTCTAGTTCAATGAAATTCTGAATAATATGCCCTTCATTGCACACATACTTCTTTAACATGGATACAAGGAGTATGTTGTGCACACCTGAGCGGTTTGGCGGCAAAGCAAAGCAATTAGCCAAAACTACTATTATCTCAAGTATCTCAAATGGTTCGATGTATCGTAGTTTTAATTTGCCCACAGTCCTGAACTGCACCACACCTTTGGTTGGACAGACCTTCTTTAAGTATATCGACTCCTAACTTTGAATTCAAGATCCTTCCTCCACTCATCCGAATAGCTTTTCTGACGATCTTGGGCCATTTTTATTTTAGCTTGGATCAACTTCACCTTCTCAGCTGCCTCCTTGATCATCTTTGGCCCTACTGTCACAACTTTTAGTGACTATAGCTAACAGAAAGGCGATCTACACGTTCTACAGTGTAAGGCTTTGAAAGGTGTCATCTCTATGCTAGCTTCATAGGAGTTATTATATATAAGCTCTACCAAAAGAAGATCTGATCCCAATCCTCGCCCCAATCAAGTATGCATTGTAACGACCCGGCCCAAAGTGCAACGTAATGGGCCTAAGTCATTTCTTTGAAATGGTTAACCCAAGTTAAAGATCTATAGTCCATTCCCACATATAAACACGACTTCTCCCAGTAGGTATTAGATGTGGGACTAAGTTGAGTGATCTCACAATCCATCCACCTTATAAAATTTCGTCCCTAAAATTCCTACCCTTGGCCCATTGCTAGCCCCATCCCACAACCTTATTTTGGCCTATAACCAGCAGCCTAGCCAACGTCCCTAGTCCAGCCCACCATCTAACACGTAACCAGGTTCCTCTGATACCATTTGTAATGACCCAGCCCAAAGTGCAACATAATGGGCTTGATCATCTCTTCAACCGTGGTGAACCAAGTTACCCTTGGGATAATTCGTATAAAAATTAATTCTATAAAAGAATGATCAATTCGTATATAAAAGAAATTTTACCCTTGGGACTGTGGACTCTTAGACTTTCAACAAGGTAATGATTGATTTGCACGGTTCCGTAGGAAACACAGCTCTGATACCACCTGTAACGACCCGCCCGTTTTGAGCCACAAGCCAAGTGTTACTATATGAAACTAAGTGTCTCATAAATTAATTTTCTATTAATTTTCAAGATTTTAAATAAACTCTTGACATAAAAGTTTATATAATAAATGTCGGAATAATCTAAGTCCCATGAACCGAACCAAAATCCCACTGTCGTGCAAACAATCTCGAGAAAAGAATAGTCCAATAATAGAGTCCTCTCAGCTGTCCCGACTCTACCCATCCTTCCATGCTCATATCTGCAGAGGCAATTCCGCATTAGTGATAAAAACACTAAGTCGTATAATTACACGAAACAATTAATATATCCCACAACATCTAAATTATGTCTTTTAGTGATTATGAGCCTATGTTGAGCTCTTAGTAATTAATATATCCCACTGCCCATTGGGTGGCCGCCCATCCAGCTACAATCTCATGTATGCCATTGACTCATCCTGTCGTATAATTACACACACGCCACGTGGCCCTCAGCCTGTAGTTACCGATATTTGCCATTGACTCATCCTCTCGGTATCACAAGTGCATAATGAGCCATCTTGTGCCACTGTGCCCTGTCACCCCTTTCGGCATGGGGGCAGGTATTTAATCTTTCAGGGGGTGCTACCCAATGTCGGATTGAGTCAATTCATTGACCCCCGTTGCACTTGGTGCATGGTGGTCGAATATGAATGCAAGTCGACCAAGACTCCCACATAGTAATTTTTAAGGGTGTTGCCCTGTGTTTGGCTGAGCTAATTCTTTCACCCCAGTTGCACTCGGCGCATGGTGATCGAATATGGACTTTGGTAGATCAAGACGCCCAAATAAAAATATATAACATTTCAAGTAATTATACAGACTTGAAATTGTGATGAGGTACCCGCAACTACGACAGAGGATCTTAATATGGATATAATTTCTCGAAAGTCAAATGTGCTCACAAGTTATTCAGAGGATGTTTCATTTAACAACAGAACTTTCCTTTATATAGAAGAACTTTCCTTTATATAGAAGAATATGTGTAGAATTGAAGAAGTCACTACATTAAATTTTATAAATATGTGTGAAATGTAGAAAGTCATTTGTGTGATAATGTAAAGTCAAAAAGTAATTATTAAGTTAATACGAATGGATGTTAAATCCTAAAAATATTATAAATATCATTATACCAATATGCTAAAAGTGAAAATCGATAATTTATAATATTAATTTTTTCAAGAATTAATTTAATTAAATAATATTTACGGCTTGTTCTAAGATTTACAAAACCCTAAATAAAATAACCTAATTATTGTTTTCAGGGTTTTACAATCTCCCCAGCTTGGGAATTTTCATCCTCGAAAATATAATAAGGAGAAAAATTGGGATTTTACAATTTCCCTAGCTTGGGAATGTTCGTCTTCCAAAATATAATAGGGTCATGAGGAGAAAAATTGGTGTTTTCTTTTTCTTGATTTAAGGATTGCAACTAATATGCATAGCTAAAGTGGGGCACACTGTCCCATGACACGGTTATCTATATCATACAGGTGTCCCATACCACCCATACTACCTAGATAACACCTCTGATTGTAAAGGCATCCCATATATGCTCATTGGCTTAAGTGTCACGTGCACCTGGCATGACACATAAGTGGCACACCCATAATTATTTACCATCTAAAATAATAAAAATTAATTCTATAAAAGAATGATCAATTCGTATATAAAAGAAATTTTACCCTTGGAATTGTAGACTCTTAGACTTTGAACAAGGTAATGATTGATTTACATGGTTCCTTGGGAAACACAGCTCTAATACCACCTGTAACGACCCACCCGTTCCGAGCCACGAGCCAAGTGTTACTATATAAAACTAAGTGTCTCATAAATTAATTTTCTATTAATTTTCAAAATTTTAAATAAACTCTTCACAGAAAAGTTTATATAATAAATGCTTGAAATAATCTAAGTCCCATGAACCGAACCAAAATCCCACTGTCATGCAAACAATCTCGAGAAAAGAATAGTCCAATAATAAAGTCCTCCAGCTGTCCCGACTCTACCCATCCTTCCATGCTCATACCTGCGGAGGCAATTCCGCGTTAGTGATAAAAACTCTAAGTCGTATAATTATAAGAAGCAATTAATATATCCCACAACATCTGAATTATGTCTTTTAGTGATTATGAGCATATGCTGAGCTCTTAATCTGCTGGGAGGGTGGCCACTCATCCAGCTACAATCCAATGTATGCGCACACACGCTAAGTGGCCCTCGGTCTGTAGTTACCGATATTTACCATTGACTCACCCTCTCGATATCACAAGTGCATAATGAGCCATCTTGCGCCACTACGCCCTATCACCCCTTTCAGCATGGGGGTTGGTATTTAATCTTTCAGGGGATGCTACCCTATGTCGGATTGAGTCAATTCATTGACCCCGGTTGTGCTCGGCTCATGGTGGACAAATATGAACTCAAGGCGACCAACACTCCCACATAGTAATTTTTAAGGGTGCTGCTCTGTGTCAGACTGAGCCAATTCTTTGACCCGGGTTGCGCTCGACGCATGGTGATCGAATGTGGACTCAAGCCAACCAAGACTCCTAAATTGAAATATATAACATTCTAAGTAATTATACGGACCTGAAATTGTGATGAGGTACTCGTAACTACGACAGAGGATTATAATATGGATGTAATTTCTCTAAAGTCAAATGCGCTCACAAGTTATCCAGAGGATGTTTCATTTAACAACAGAACTTTCCTTTATATAGAAGAATATGTGTAGAGTTGAAGAAATCACTACATTAAATTTTATAAATATGTGTGGAATTTAGAAAGTCATTTGCGTGATAATGTAAAGTCAAAAGGTAATTATTAAGTTAATACGAATGGATGTTAAATCCTAAAAATATTATAAATATCATTATACCGACATGCTAAAGGTCAAAATCGATAATTTATAATGTTAAATTTTTCAAGAATTAATTTAATTAAATAATATTTATGGTTCAATCTAAGATTTACAAAACCCTAAATAAAATAACCTAATTATTTTTTCCAGGGTTTTACATGCATGCTCACAGTAGGTCCTCCAAGGTTTGGATGGTACATTCATTCTGGCCAATAGTCTGAGGATGATATGTAGTATTGAGTTTGATATTTGTGCCCATGGTTTTCTTAAATGTGTCCTAGAAATGTGACGTGACAAGTGGATTTCTGTCAGATACAATTTCTATCGGTATCCCATGTAGCCTTACTCTGTTGTCGATGTTTAATTGTAACAACCCGCCCGAACCGGACCGGGTGTTACTTAAAAATATAGGTAATGTAGATGTAACATTCCAGAACATGAATTGAAATACAGCAAATATGTCTCACAACATATAAAATGAATCATAACAATAATTCATGTTCTCTAAAATATAAAATAACCGTCCCACAGTCTCGAACCATTTCCCATAGCCACATTTATAACACAAGAGAATAATAAGGAAGTCCAACTCTATTATCGATTCACCATACCTAGGTTGGTAAAAGAACCACCAACCACACTTCTATTCTTTAGTCCAAAGCTGCTCACCTGCGGAGGCAATTTCGCGTTAGTGATAAAACCACTAAGCCGCATAATTAAATGAAACAAGTCAATAAAATCCCTATTATCATTTCACCCATTTTTTATTATAGTTTCACAAGTCTTTAGTAATTATCTCTCAAGTCATTCTGAGATTAGTAATTTGTCTCTCAGGTCATTCTGAGATTAGTAAAAGTCGTCTCCCAGTTCATTCTGAGATTAGGTGGTCTCCCAATTCATTTTAAGATTAGTCATGGTCTCCCAGTTCATTCTAAGATTAGAAATCGTCTCCCAGCTCATTATGAGATTAGGTGGTGGTCTCCCAATTCATTTTGAGATTAGTCATGGTTTCCCAGTTCATTTTGAGATTAAAAATTGTCTCCCAACTCATTCTGAGATTAGGTGGTCTCCCAATTCATTTTGAGATTAGTCATGGTCTCCCAGTTCATTCTGAGATTACAAATTATCTACCAGCTCATTCTGAGATTAGGTAGTCTCCCAATTCATTTTGAGATTAGTCATGGTCTCCTAGTTCGTTCTGAGATTAGAAATTGTCTCCTAGCTCATTCTGAGATTAGAAAATGTTTCCCAGCTCATTCTGAGATTAGGTGGTCTCCCAATTCATTTTGAGATTAATCATGGTCTCCCAGTTTATTTTGAGATTAAAAATCGTCTCCCAGCTCATTCTGAGATTAGTACCGACAAAGGCTACCAATTTGGAAAAATACAACATTTCATATAGTTATACCAGTTTGGGAAAATATAACATTTCAAATAATTATACGGACAATACAACATTCCAAATAATTATACGGACAATACAACATTTCAAATAATTATACGGACACACATAGTAATTTTAAAGGTGCGGCTTCGTATCGGACTGAGTCAATTCCTTGACCCCGATTACGTTACAGTGCATGGTTGTCGAATCTGGGCTCAGGCCGACCAGGGCTGCCAACAAGGAAAGTACAACAGTTCAAATGATTATACGGACAATGCAACATTTCAAATAATTATACGGACAATACAACATTTCAAATAATTATACGGACACACATAGTAATTTTTAAAGGTGCGGCCCTGTGTCAGACTGAGTCAATTCCTTGACCCCGATTGCGTTAGCAGCTGCATGGTGGTCGAATCAGGGCTCAGGCCGACCAGGGCTTCCAACAAGGGAAAGTACAACATTTCAAATTATTATACGGACAATGCAACATTTCAGATAATTATACGGACAATACAACATTTCAAATAATTATATGGACACACATAGTAATTTTAAAGGTGCGGCCCTGTGTCAGACTGAGTCAATTCCTTGACCCTCGATTACGTTACAGCGCATGGTGGTCGAATCTAAGCTTAGGCTGACCAAGGCTGCCAATAAGGGAAAGTACAACATTTCAAATGATTATACGGACAATGCAACATTTCAAATAATTATACGGACAGTACAACATTTCAAATAATTATACGGACACATAGTAATTTTAAAGGTGCGGCCCTGTGTCAGACTGAGTCAATTCCTTGACCCCAATTGCGTTACAGCGCATGGTAGTCGAATCTGGGCTCAGGCCAACAAGGGCCGCCAACAAGGGAAAGTACAACATTTTAAATGATTATACGGACCTCGATATTTCAAACTCGCATCTCCGACTAATGATCCTAATCCGAACGAGAATATAAAATTATACATAAGTATAATTTTATTCAAGTAGAAATGCATGCAACTAAATGTCTTTATATATATATATATATATATATATATATATATTATATCATTATTAAAATTTTGACAACATATCATGTAACAATTCAAAAATATTAAATATTAAATTCTCAACAAATCTAGTGAGATAATTAATTATTCTTGTGATATAATTATTTAAGTACTACTTTACATTTTAAATTAATAATCTAAATCATAATGAATATTTAACAATTGATTAAATAATTGTTACTAATAAACAAGTATTAAATTTTCATTTGCGGTGATAATTACTTAACCTCGATCTTGATGATTTAGTTGACGGTTATAATTTTTAATTGCTACTATTATTTACAGCAATTTAATTAATTAAATTATTCAATCAAATTATTTAAAATAATTTGTATTATTTTAATTCATAAATATTATTAATGCAATTATTTTAATTTATTTGACTTTATAAAGTTTCGAACTTTATTTATTTTCAATATGCTATTTAGGTTCGACGCGAGTGATTGCTCACCGACTATAGTTTAATAACTTATTTTCTACATTACTGACTCGTTATTAAAATAATCACTTTATTTACCTAATATTAAATTTAATATGGTAAAGGTAAAAATCTTTATTTTATTAATTACTTACAACTGTCTGATTTAATTTAATCGCTTGTTGTGCCGATTAATTATTGACCATTTATCATTACAATTTTTTTTATTACTCGTGGTGATTTCGTACAATAATTAATTAGTTTAGTAACTTTAATGCATAACCCATTAAAATAATTATTTTAAAGATTTAGTACGTGTTCGTACTATTTTTAACTAGAGTCGGTATCGAGTTAGGTGTTATTTACGAGTTGGTATTATTATTTAACTCGAGTTGTTTCGAGTCAAGCATTATTTACAAGTTTGCCACCCAAGGTAATTTTTTCCTTCTTCTTCTTCTCCGACATGCTTTGTTCCCAACTCCAGGCACCCTCCAGCCGCCGCCGCCGCCACCGACCACCTCTGGCCGCCGTCCATCATCACCATCCAGCTCCACAGTGTCGTTTCAGTGTCACCCGGCCAACTTTGGCCGCCTTCCAGCCACGGTGATGCCTGCATTGCCTGCCTAGCGGCGCGCTCATGTCGCCGCTTCCACCGCCAGCGAGTGTCGCCTCCTCAATTGGGTAGTCGCCTCGACACCCTTGAGCTCCTATCAACCTTCCCGGGCAAAATTGCAACCCATCGCCACCCAAGACGGCCAGACTTCTTCACCCACCGCCGCACCTATATTTTTTGTCGCCGTCCTCTGTTTTTGGCCATTTACCAACCCCAAGCTGGCATCCACACATGTGAGATCAACCCTACACTAATCGATGAAGAGAGTAGGATCATCTTCCGATGTCAGAACGGTTGTCGCCACTGATTCCTGGCGAGGCTTGCCCGTGCTTGCCCATCTCGCCAAAACAGGGAACTCGTCGGCAAATTTTAGTTTCTTTCTTGTTGATTTTAGACTTTAATCCTCACGATTATAAAGCTTATTATCAAATTAAAATATGCATGTAAGAAAATTAAGAAGAGGGAGATAGGAAGAATACCTAAGCAAGGAAGAAGACACGCCGGTATGGAAGAGGAGAGAAAATGCGAATGAAGGCTAGGGTGGAGGATGTGTTCATAAAATAAAATGAAATGACGGCTAGGGTATGTGAAAACACCCATATTTCATTTAACCGGGTAATTGGGTAAATAATAAAATATAATAATTAACCTGGGTATTGGATATAACACGTTCGGTCCTTCCCAAACTGCGTTCGAGTCTTTTTTTTTCACGGTCTTTACATTAATCGAGCTACTTGCTCTGTCGTCCAAGTTGCCTTCGTTGGAATGAAGTGTATGGACTTGATCAATCTGTCCTCCACCAGCCATATTGAGTCATGCTTCTTCTATGTTCTAGGAAGGTTGCTAACAAAATCACATCACATCTCGCACACTCTCATTTCCATTCGGTTATATCCCATGGTTTCAGTAACCCTCCAAACAGTTGGTGTTGTGCTTTCATGAGCTAGTGAGTTTGACATTTTGAGACAAAGTCAATCACATCCCTCTCCATCCCCCAATCCATCACTACATCCATTTCAAGTCCTGGTACATCTTTGTTATTCTCGGATGAATGGAAAATCTCAATCGGTGTGCTTCCTCTAGGATGCTCCTTCTCTAGGCGTTGGCTTTGGGCACACATAGCCTCCCTTTGAATCTCATCACACCATCAGAATCCACCACTATGTCTGAAGATTTTTTAGGTGAAATCCTTATGCTCCCATCCTCCAATTGTCCAAGTTTTACTTGGCCCACCAAGTCATTGGAAATGACAAGGTTCACAAGCAAACAAGTTAGTTGTTCAGTTGGATTTACAGTAACTACCTCTACCGACATGGCCTACAGTCGTGCTAGTTCCTGGTCCTTGTCTACCTTGCCTTTCCGGCTTAGTGAATTTGCCACTACATTTTCCTTGATAGGGTGATACAATAGTTGAAAATTGTAGTCTTTTAGATATTCAATCCATTTCCTCTATCTCAAGTTAAGATCATTTTGAGTAAAAATATACTTCAAGCTCTTATGATCTGTAAATACCTTAAATGTAGGTCTGTAGAGGTCATTCTCTATAGCTTGACAGCGAAAACCATTGCCATCCACTCCAAATCATGAGTAGCATAGTTTTGCTAATGAATCTTCAATTGTCTAAATGCATAGGCTACAACTTTTCCATTTTACATCAACACACACCCTAGACCCAATTTTGATTCATCAGTTTAGACCACGAAGTGCTCATTCCCATTTTGATGAGACAGTATAGGTGCATTCATCAAACTCTTTTTCAAGGACTAAAAACTTCATTCACACTTGTCATGCCATAGGAACTTTACCCCTCTTCTTGTTAGCTTGGTCATAGGCAATGCTATCGAGGAAAAGTCCTTCATGCTATAATAGCCCGCCCATCTCTAAGGAAACTTTCATCTCAGTGATCGTCTTTGGTTGTGGCCATTCAACCATGGCTTGCATTTTAGCCAGATCCACCAAAATCAATGCCTTAGAAATTATGTGCCCCAGAAAGTTTACATCTTTTAACCAAAAGTCATATTTTAAAAACTTAGTGAACAACAAGTTATCTCTAAGGACTTGTAAGGCAATCTAGAGGTGATTAGCGTGCTCCTCATTGTCAGAATACAATATGTCATCCACAAACACGATAATGAATTTGTCCAGACAAGAGGCGATACATAGTGTTCATCAGTGACATAAAGGTAGATGGGGTAGTGATCAATCCAAAGGGCATCACGAAGAACTCATAATGTCCATACCTTGTTATGAAAGTTGTCTTCAGAATGTTAGCTTCCTTCACTCGCAACTATTGGTACCCCAATCTCAGGTCAATCTTGGAAGACACACTAGTTGCTTTCAGCTGATCAAACAAATCATCGATCCTCAGTAATGGGTACCAATTTTTTGTTGCCATCTTACTGAGCTGTTGATAATCTATTTATAGTTGAAGCAAACCATCATTTTTCTTCACAAAGCGTACCGACTCTCCCCATAGTGATGTGCTGGGTCGAATGAATTTAGCCTACAAGAATTCTTCAAGTTGAGTCTTCAACTTCTTATGTTTTGTTGGCGCCATTCTATATAGAGCTTTTGAGATCGGTGTTGTATTAGGCACCAAGCCTATCTCAATCTCCACCTTTCTTCTTGGAGGTAGTCCTAGAAGTTCTTGATGGAAAACATCAAAAAACTCTGCCAATATAGGAATTGTTGACAAGTCCATGGGTTTTGACTCAGGCTTGACAAGACTAGCCACAAAGGCTTCACACCCTTCACCAAACAACTTGACTGCCTCATTAATTGACACTATATAAGAAGACAAGTCAAATAATGAACCTTGAAAAATGACCCTCACTTCACAATTATATTGTTTTGCTCTACTATCTTGTTCTCACAATCAAGAAATGCATGGTTAGCTGAAAAACAATCCATTTCCAACGGCACATTCTACCCTTCCAACCCATATATAATAAAACTCCACACATAGGCATTCCCTTAAATGTCAAAGAGTAGATTAGTCAGTCCAAGTTATTGACTTCAAAATCCCCTATTGCCACAATAATTCTAAAGGACATGTAGAAAGGAGATGTTTGGAGCCCTAGACTCTTGACTAATTGTGATGCAATGCAGGAGTGTGTACACCCTGAATAAAAAGAATATTTATCTTGTTGCCTTTTATTAATATTGCACCTTTCACCGTCCTTGTTTCCTTGTCATCTTCGTCCACCTCCACAATATACAGCTTGGCCTTCCCCTTATTCGCTAGAGTGGCAGGGGCAGGGGTAGAGTTTGTTGACCAATGCCATGGCACAATCTGGTCCATTCAGCTGCTTAGTTCTTAGCTGGTAGTCCTTGTAACCCTCATGTTTGTAGTTGAAACATTTCATTGGCTCTTGGCACCACCCAACATGCATCCTCCCACAATTCTTGCATTTTTTGTAAGTAGGTTCCTCCTGCTTTCTCTTGTTATTCCCAGTTGTGACTGACCAGATTGCTTGGCAATCGTAATGGTCTGGGCAGTGACCTTAGGTTGAGTTTTAGCTTTCCCTTGCTTCTTGGACTTTTCAAAATCCATTACCATCTTGTGTGTCATAGCAGCATCGAGATCACCACCCTAATGGTATTCCACGACGAAGTTGCAATCTTGTCTCTCAACTCTGCCTTTAGTCCCCAGAAAAATTTTCACCCCTTGCCTTCTCATTGGTAACCACTTGAGGGGCAAACCGATCCGGTGCACCGACCACACCTCAACCTCAGTACATCTATAATACCCCATTTCGGTTCATCTGTGAACCAACCCGAAAATGATACCAGTGGACTGAACTGTTCACTAATCTACTAGATACGGTTAAGCCAACCTGGATCTATCCTCGGCGTTTCAAGATGGTGATGCAACATGCAAAGCATGGATGAGATGTTTGGGTTCTAACGTTGTCCTACATGCATGTCATGATATGCAAATAAGGAAACAAACAAAGCAAACAAATGAAAAGTTCAAAAGAAATATCTATTTTGAAAACAAAACGGACAAAGTCTCCCCTAAAACTATAAAAGAGGCCACCCTATCAATAATAAATGATATATATTTATAGCAATATAAATTAAAAACACCAGTTAAACATGACATGATTTTCACATTCTAGTTATCTTTGCTCTGTAGCTCTCCCTATTCATTTTCCACTTTCCATTTGCATTCACATAAAAAATATCTTTAGTAATTTACAAAATATTATTCAAATTCATTATCCACACAATTCAATACATCACCGATTACAGTCGGCAGGTACACGTGTGCGCGATTTCATTGATGCTCCTCCGCAATCCCGACGGTGCTCATTCCTTGAGATTCCCACCTGCATGTATAATAAAAACACGTTAGTAACGAGTGTTACTGGTCCAGAAATAACTAGAAACAAACTTACACATGAAAGCTGGCCCTCCTGTTGAATAAAAACTTCATTATTCTTCCTGAAGAACTCTCATAAGGGTAGTAATGGGAGCCGTCAACCTCGGGGGCAGCATCCCCTTTCCATATCATTCTCTTTCCAATCGTGGTTGTTCACCTATGCAGCAAGCTCCTACTCTGTGCCTACACATTAAATCTATAAGCTAACGCCCGCTAACTAAATGATGCATCAAACTCACCATGAACATCACACTCACAATATAGTCATCATCCATCAAACAATCAACAATTCTCATCACAATAAAAATATCCATAGCTCATTCTATTCACACCGATTTTATTATGTTTTTCTAAGTTATGTTGCAATCAATTAGCATGCTCATATTTAATTAACTTAAATTAGAATACAATCATTCATTCACTATTAATCAAATCATGCAAATCATCACTTCATGCACAATTAGGTGTTCATCATGGCCTTCCGGCAGTCTTTTAGCATCGTTGCCGGTGTTTGCTACCAGTGGGATGGTGGTGGCATGGGGCACCGTTCGCACCAGCTCAGTGAGCCCAACAGGTCTATGACGTTGATGTGGTTGGCGGACGCGGCGCCTTGCTAGAGAAGGGAAAAATAGGGGCGGTCAGCAGTAGGGTGATGAGATCGGGCCGGGATGTATGGCGCTGGGCTACGCTCCGGTTGTGGTAGGGTCGGCAACGTTGAGGCGACAACTGGATGGTGATGGCAACGGGAGTGCGGCCCTAGGGAGTGGCTCACTCGTGTTGTGGAGGTTGGGCAGTGGTTGGGGGCACTCGGGACGGCACGACAACGACATGACTGGGCTCAGCAGTGCCGATCGATGGCGTCAGTGACAAGCAGAGGGAGCAATGTCGAGGGTTTGCGGGAGGAAGATAAGCGTTGAGGGAAAAATGTGTCGGTGGCGCTATTGTAAATGAAACTTGACTCGACTCTGACTCGAGTCAAAAATAATAACTAGCTCGTAATAAATCCTTCAACAAATCCAAAAAATAGGGAAAATGTCATAAAATATATTATACATCATAGCACCACAATGACATGCTCTATAACTAATAGTCCATCCAAACTACTCTACAATGCGTTCTAATGTTTTATTCAACCTAAAAATAATTCTACAATCAAATATATAAAAAATATACTTCATACTTTCATATACTCTGATAACTCATTTCTCACTATCTGTCTGACGTTATCATTATATACTCAGGTATACATGACCCTCATCACATAGAACTCATGGCTGGCCTCGGCTTAATACGTGGTTCATAAAACTGACTTAAGTCAAACCGATGGTTGAACCAACTGGTTTGATATGGTAAAACTCTAACTCGAGTCACGGGTTTTAAAACCTTCCCTCCTTAGAAAAGTTTTATCCTCGAAATTTTAACCAATGAAGTTTCAAACTCATCCATAATCGGAAAAAAGTAATCTCTAGTAAGGTAGTTGGCTATGAAGCTGGTTGTTCTAATATCTTCGAGTATTGCTTCTTCATCTCATCCTAGCGTTCCTATGTAGATTCTTCAACTCCTCTTCGAGTCTACTGCACTCGTACCAGGGGAACTTCTTTTCTTCGGAGAATTTTCACTTTGTGATCCACAATTTGAACTGCTTCTTATTGATACGGTAGATCTGGTTGTAGCTCTATCTCTCTAAAGCTGCAACATGATAGTTGTCTGGATGGTATTTCTTCAGCATTGACACATAGAAGACATTATGCACAGCTGATAGGTGAAGCAGCCATGTCGGCCTTTAGGCCACTGGTCCAATGCACTCGATCACATCAAACGGTCCAATATATCGTGAATTGAGTTTCCCTTGCGTCCCAAATCTCGTGTTTCTCTTATTCAGAGAGACCTTCGGAAGAACCTGATCTCCTAATGCGAAATGAACCTCATGTCTACCATGATTAGCATAACTTTTCTGTCTATCATGAGTTGACCATATCCTCTTCCTAATCCACATTACTATTTCTTATGTCTGCTAGATCATCTTTGGCCCAACTACTACTAGCTCGCTGCTGTGTACCCAACACACCAGGGATCATCATGGCCTGCCATATAGTGCCTCAAATGGTGCCATTCTTATTATGGTCTAATAGCTGTAATTGTAGGAGAACTTCACCAGAGGTTAGTGCACTTCCCAAAGCAAATCTTCTAGGATCTGTATGGTTCTTTCAAACAACCCATCTGTTAGAGGGTGAAAGGTTGTGTTGAATCTCAATTTAGTGCTCATAGCTGCCTGAAAAGGTTTCCAAAATTGAGACATGAACCTCGAGTCTCGGTTTGATATAGTTTCTCGTGGCACTCCATGTAGCCTGACTATCCAGTCTCAGGATAGTGTGGCCAAAGTGGTCAGTGAGTAATCCATTCTAATTGAATGAAGTGTGCGCTATCTGTGAGTCGATCTACTATGACCTATATTGTGTCCTTCTGTAGGAGGGTCCTAGGTAAACTGACTACAAAGTCGTACGGTATGCTCTCCCACTTCCACTCTGGGGTTTCCAATGGCTGTAGCATTCCACCTAGGCGTACATGATCGGCTTTCACTTGCTAGCACACCGAACATCTAGCAAGTGCATCGTATACCTCTCTCTTCAGTCTTGGCCACCAATATGTTCATCGAACATTGTGGTACACTGTAACGACCCAACCCAAAGTGCAACGTAATGGGCCAAGTCATTTCTTTAAAATGGGTACCCCGAAAGTTAAAGATCTATAGTCCATTCTCACTTATAAACAGGATCTTCTCCCAGTAGGTATTAGATGTGGGACTAAGTTGAGGGATCTCACAATCTACCCACCTTAGGGAATTTCGTCCCCGAAATGCCTATTCTTGGCCCGTTGCTAGCCCCAGCCCACGACCTTTCTGGCCCGTGACAGGCAGCCTAGCCAACGTTTCTAATCCAGCCACACCATCTAACACGGAACTAGGTCGGCTCTGATACCATTTGTAACGACCCGGCCCAAAGTGCAACGTAATGGGCTAAGTCATTTCTTTAAAATGGGTACCCCGAAAGTTAAAGATCTCTAGTCCATTCCCACTTATAAACAGGATCTTCTCCCAGTAGGTATTAGATGTGGGACTAAGTTGAGGGATCTCACAATCCACCCACCTTAGGGAATTTCGTCCCCGAAATGCCTATATTTGGCCCATTGCTAGGCCCAGCCCACGACCTTTCTGGCTTGTGACCGGCAGCCTAGCCAACATTTCTAATCCAGCCCACCATCTAACACGGAACCAGGTCGGCTCTGATACCATTTGTAACGACCCAACCCAAAGTGCAACGTAATGGGCTAAGTCATTTCTTTAAAATGGGTACCCCGGAAGTTAAAGATCTCTAGTCCATTCCCACTTATAAACAGGATCTCTCCCAGTAAGTATTAGATGTGGGACTAAGTTGAGGGATCTCACAATACACCCACCTTAGGAAATTTCGTCCCCGAAATGCCTATTCTTGGCCTGTTGCTAGCCCCAACCCACGTCCTTTTGGCCCGTGACCGGCAGCCTAGCCAACGTTTCTAGTCTTGGCCCGTTGCTAACCCCAGCCCACAACCTTTTTGGCCCGTGACCGGCAGCCTAGCCAACGTCCCTAGTCCATCCCACCATCTAACATAGAACCAGGTCGGCTCTGATACCATTTGTAACGACCCAACCCAAAGTGCAACGTAATGGGCTAAGTCATCTCTTTAAAATGGGTACCCCGGAAGTTAAAGATCTATAGTCCATTCCCACTTATAAACAAGATCTTCTCCCAGTAGGTATTAGATGTGGGACTAAGTTGAGGGATCTCACAATCCACCCACCTTAGGAAATTTCGTCCCCGAAATGCCTATTATTGGCCCGTTGCTAGCCCCAGCCCACGTCCTTTTTGGCCCGTGACCGGCAGCCTAGCCAACGTTTCTAGTCTTGGCCCGTTGCTAACCCCAGCCCACGACCTTTTTTGGCCCATGACCGGCAGCCTAGCCAACATCCCTAGTCCATCCCACCATCTAACACGGAACCAGGTCGGCTCTGATACCATTTGTAACGACCCAGCCCAAAGTGCAACGTAATGGGCTAAGTAATCTCTTTAAAATGGGTACCCTGGAAGTTAAAGATCTATAGTCCATTCCCACTTATAAACAGGATCTTCTCCCAGTAGGTATTAGATGTGGGACTAAGTTGAGGATCTCACATACACCTTCACTCCACCTGGTGCACTGAGCATATCTACATGTGAGCATCATGAAGAATCCTACTTCGAAGTCCGGGATACTCTAGAACATTTGGCACCAAGAGTCAACCTCTATGTTTGACTAACCCCTCTCCATTTTTGGTAAATTCCTGATGTGTCCCTATTACAACCACAACTTCAAAAGTGGATCTACTTCCTGTGCAATCCTGATCTACTCAAGTACACTCGACTGAATGGTCAGTTGCACCATCATTCCAACCAACTGTCTATGGCCCATAGTATACTGAGTCACTAACACTATTGTTAATCCTGCAGAGTACTAGACTCCTAGCTTCCTACTCAACGCATCTGCTACCACGTTTGCTTTGTCCTCGTGGTACGCTATGTCAATCTCATAATTTGCCAACATCTCTGCTGCTGTTGGTCCAGCCACATACCCTCTTTAATTCCGTCCCCTCTGCTGCTGTCTCGATGGTTGTTGGTCTCCGCCTCTGTGGCCTTGACCCTGGCCCTATTGGCCTCTCTGCTGTGGTTGATGCTGGGGAGCTGGGAGTGCAAGTCTCTGTGGAGGCACTGGGAGAGTCAACTGTTGGGTCTAGCCAGTTGGACAAGTTGTAGCTTTATACTCTGGTTGACTGCAACTATAACATGCCCTAGTGCCTACTCTGCAATCTGCAGCTCTATGTCTTGGATGACCTCAACTATAACAAACATTCATGCCTACTATGCATTCACCACTATGATGTCGTTGGAAATTCTGACAGAAGGGTGCTCTGCATCCCTGAACTTGGCCATCTGTAGCCCTCATGGCAATTGGTGCATCTGTTCAACATCTCTGTTGTGCTCCCTGCTATGGCTGATACGGCCTTGGATGTTGTTGCCTATGGACAAAATCCCAGGGAGGTCTAGTAGCTATAACTTGCTCTGCCACACCTGCAGCCCTCACAATATCATCGAAGGTAGTAAACTTCCTATAGAGACTGTGAAAAAAAATTAATATATTCGGCGCGGTCTGGGAAGGACCAAACGCGGTCCAGAAAGGGCCGAACGTATTACATTCTCTACCCAGTTAATTATTTACCCGTAAAATGAAATACGGATGTAGGGGTGTCTTTACATACCCCAGCTGTCATTTTAATTTTTATAATTTTGAAAGAGGACGTCATTTTTGGCGTAAGGCGGCTTCCTCACCTTAGCTGCCTAGTTTTCCTCTTCCTTACCGGCGTGGCTTCTTCCTTGCTTGGGTATCCTTCCTATCTCCCTCTTCTTATTTTTCTTGCATGCATATTCCTTTTAACTGATATTAAACTTGACAAACATGAGAAATTAAGTCTGAAATCAACAATAAAAAACTAAACTAAACTGAAACTTCGCCATGGTCGACGAGTGCAAATTGTTGGCAAGATGGGCGACTGTAAATGAGCTTGCAAGGTTTCCCCTCACAACCCCGACGATCTCACTGGTTGCTGGGTCGAAGGGATGGCTCACTGTGTCCCTGGTTTCTGGTGGGTGGCGGAATTGTAGCTGTGAGTGGGCAGAGTTGCAAGGGTGACAGAAGTGGCGACGTTCTGCTAAAACAAACGATGTCATGGCAGTTTTTGAGGGTAGACGCTTGGCCTTGATGTTGGGAGAAGGGGAGCGTTGCCGGCGGTGCTGCTGGCTAGACGGAGTCACCTTGCAATCCCGGCGGTGCTGCTGGCCAGGAGTTGCGCGACTTAGTGCAGAACATGATTTGCCATGCATAGTTGCTGTAATGCACGAGCTTAGGCTTCAAATTGGATTGCTAGGGAAGGGAAGCAGTTAGGGAAAGACATGATCTGCTTTTGGGTTGAAGAAGAAGAAGGACATGATCTGTTTTTTGGTGTAAAGAAGAAGGTAAGGGAAGAAGAACGTTGGGGAAGAAGAAGATGGCAGCTTTGTAAATATAGTTGACTCGATACCAACTCAAGTTAAAAAATAATACTAACTCGAAATAAATCTTTAAAAATAATTATTTTAATGGTTATGGGTTAAAGTTCCTAAACTAATTAATTATAGACGAAATTGACATGGACATAAGTAATAAAAAATACGGTAATGATAAGCGGTAAATAATTAATCGGCGTAATACAAGCGATTAAAATTAAATCAGATGATTATAAGTAATTAATAAAAAAATTTAGCTTTACCATATAAAATTTAATATTAGGTAAATAAAGTGATTATTTTAATAACGAGTCAGTAATGTAGAAAATGGACTATTAAAATATAATCGTGTAAAAATAACAAGTGTCGAACCTAAAGAGCATAATGAACATTAAAAAAGTTTGAAAATTTATTGAATTAAATAATTTAAAATAATTGTATTAGTAATATCTTTGAATTAGAATAATACAAATTAGTTTAAATAATTTACATCGAAAAAGTTAATTAATTACATTACTATGAATAATAATAGCGATTAACAAATTATAAACATAAACTAAATCATCAAGATCGGGGTTAAGTAAATATCACCACAAAGGAAAATTAAATACTTGTTTATCAGATAATAATTATTTATCAATTGTTAAGTATTAATTATGATTTGGATAATTAATTTAAAATGTAAAGTAGAGCTTAAATGATTATGTCACATGAATAATTAATTATCTCACTAGATTTGTTGAGAATTTAATATTTAATATTTTTGAATGGTTGCATACTTATGTTGTCAAATTTTAATAATGATATATATATATTAGGAATTTAGTTGCATACATATCTACCCGAATAAAATTATACTTATGTATAATTTTATGTTCTACGTTCAGGTTAGGATCGTTGGTCACTAATTTCTAAAGCACCATACCGCATGGCTCCAACAGAACTCAAGGAGTTAAAGAGTCAACTAAATTAAATTACTATTAATCAATTAAATTACTATTAATAATGATAGAAACTAAAAATTATAACCGTAAACTAAATCATCAAGATCGTGGTTAAGTAATTATCATCTGAAAGGAAAATATACTAATAATAGTAATTAAATATTTGAGTCGTTCGATTATATTAACTAAATAAATTTGCATTATCCTAATTCAATGATACTACTAATACACTTATTTTAAATTATTCAACTAAATAAAGTTTCGAACTTTATTTATTTTTATTATACTATTTAGGTTCGACGATTGTGATTTCTTTACCCGATTATAGTTTAATAATTCATTTTCTACATTACTGACTCGTTATTAAAATAATCACTTTATTTACCTAATATTAAATTTAATATGGTAAAGCTAAAATCTTTATTTTATTAATTACTTATAACCATCCAATTTAATTTAATCGCTTGTATTACGCCAATTAATTATCGATCGTTTATCATTACCGTATTTTTTTACTTATGTCCATGTCGATTTCGTCCAATAATTAAATAGTTTAGTAACTTTACCCATAAACATTAAAATGATTATTTTTAAAAATTTATTATGCGTTAGTATTATTCTTTTAACTCGAGTCAATATTGAGCCAACGCATATTTACAAGTTTGCCACCCTTCATCTCCTTCTTCTTCTTCTTCTCCTTGTCGCCATTCTTCTCTTCTCCAAAAATAGGTTCGTCCTTCTTCTCCCAGTCTTATCTTGCACCCAAAACCAGATTCATGTCATCCATCAACTTCAACCTTCTCCAGCAGCTAATTGGACGCCTTAAGTCCATGTTTTGCAGCAGCTACCCAAGGCGACACCTTGCTGCACGAAGGCGCGTGTCTCCTGGCCAGCAACACCTCCGGGGACGTAAGGCAACCTCCATCCGGCAAGCAGCACTGCCGGGAACTCTTCCCTTCTCCCCGCATGACAACCCAACGTCAAGGCTAAGCGTCTGCCCTCTGAAACTGCCATGACAGTGTCTGTTGCAGCAGAACGTTGCCACTTCCATCACCCTTCCAACTCCGCCCACTTACAGTTGCAATTCTGCCACCCACCAGAAACTAGAGACACGGCGAGCCATCCCTTTGACCCAGCAACCAGAGGGGTCGTCGGGGTTGTGAGGGCTGCCTTGAAATTCTTGTTTACAGTCGCCCAATTCGCCAACATTTCAGGTTCGTCAGCCATGGCGGAATTTCAGTTGTATACCATTTAGTTTAGTTCTTTTCTTGTTGATTTACAACTTTAATTCCCATGATTAACAAGCTTATTATCAATCAAAAATATGCATGCAAGAAAATTAAGAAGAGAGAGATAGGAAGGATACCCAAGGAAGGAAGAAGTCACGCCGGTAAGGAAGAGGAGAAGAAAATGTGTATGAAGGCTAGGGTGGAGGATGTCCTTCATAAAATAAAAATGACGGCTAAGGTATGTGGAAACACTCGTATATTCATTTAATCAGGTAACCGGGTAAATAATAAAATATAATAATTAACCAGGTAGAATTAACTGGATAGAGAATGTAACACGTCCGGTCCTTCCCGGACCACGTTCAAATATATATATATATATTCACAGTCTTTACATGATAGGTTCAGTGTAGCAACATGACCAGCAGCTATGATTGAGCAAGTATCAAACATTGGCAGAGTGAGGTCACGAGCAGTGATTGAGCGTACTGATGTAGGGTGCCGAGCGTGGGCAAGCATGTGCATGACAAACAACGGCAATGCAAGGTTGAAGTACCAAGCTGGCCGATATCCCAAAACCGAGCATGCCAAGAACTGGGTCAGTATCGAGTTACGAGCAGTGCCGAGAATTGGGTCGGTATCTAGATTGCGAGAGCGCCGAGATTTGCAGCAGTACATGCATTCAGCAATGCCAAGCCAAATAGCCAGCAAAACAGCAACAACTCACATGCATGTCACAGGGGTGCGACTGATCCAAATAGTGGCATCCTAACAAATGGTCCAGGTTGTGGGCAGCGCTGCGATGCATCATGGTGCGATAGGGATGTGCACACAAGGCTGGGCGCCGGTAGTTGAGGTTGATCAAGAGTGGGCTGAGGGTTGAACCATGCAGCCGACATGCATCTAAGGAGTTGGTTGATTCAGGAATTGCCGATAGACATGGATGAGATCTTAGAGAAGATCATGATCTTCTATGAGCCAATGAGGGATAATTGGTGATAATTAACTTGAAGAGAATATTCATGCAATCTTTGGAGATAAGGGGCTGATGTGTGGATATGCATGACCGAGCCTAGATTGTGTGAGATATTCTGGAGATCTTCTAGAGTTAATCTAATTGCAACAAAACATGGTATGTGTTTTATATAAAGGGATGACCTTTGTGTAGAACAAAAGAACAACTTGAGAAGATAGTGTGTGCTCTTTGTGGAGGAGAGTAGCTTGGATCCTGTGAGACAACTTGGTTGCTGCAGCCAATTCGTGGAGTTTGGATTGGAACCACAAGCAAGGACGACTGCTGGTTACTGGTCGACAGGACTGCCTTTAGGATCAGGTACACATCTTGGTTGTGTTACAACCTACTTGCTTTCTAGTTGAGAGTTGCATGTAAAACAAGTTGACATAGGGTGTAACACCCCAAATCCGGTTCATGCTCGTGAGCCGAACCGGCATGTTACAGGCCCCGGTTAAGTTGGCTAACCTGAACCTAACTCATGCGGATCCAATCTTGGCGTCTTAAGATGAAGATACAACTCTCAATGCATGGGTGAATGCACAAACCCTAACATGGTACTACATGAATGACATGCAAATTAAAATACACACCAAGACAATCCCGATAAAAAATAATAAAAATTTTGAAATATAACAGATAGAGTTTTCACTAAAAATGTAATTAGAGGCCACCCTGTCAAATATACATATGCAAATATATATATATATATATATATATATATATATATATATAAAAAACCATATATCAAACAATTTCATTCATAGAAAATACAAAATCTAACATGTTGTAACTCATTTTGAACTAGGGTCTCAACCCACCACGTTTCCACTGTGCAATCTATTTGTGTTCACATCATCTCATCATCTCTTAGCACTTAATCACATCCTATCATCATATCTAAAGCATTTAATCACATCATATCATGTCTCAGCATTTCACGTCACTCTCAAGATAATAATATCATAACAAAAACATATCATCCTGTCATCATGTCTCAGCATTTCACATTCTGTCATCATGTGTTAACAATTAATCACAACATGTCATCCTGTCTTAGCATTTAATCATGTCACATCATTATGTCTTAAGCATTTAGCCACACTATTTACAATATAATAACATTATAAACAAAATATTAACCACTCTATCGACTGACATGTGTGCAAGCGACAACAGTGCTCCTCCGTCCAAACTGGCTCCTCCAACTCGTGATTTTTATCTACATATAGTATAAAAATACATCAGTAACAAGTGTTACTGGTTCGGAAAATAAAATAACTATAACAAGCTGGCTATGAGCAAACTGTCACATGAAAGAAAACATCATATACTCCTAGTGAACACTCTGAAGGGCACCTATTGAAGAGCCACTAGGCTGCAGACCCGGTAGCATCCCGAACTAACTGATCTATTGCTGCTGATGCCTCCTCGGCATTTTCTTACTTCATTTTCTTGTCTCAAATCCTAAGCCCTCTCCTTACCTCCATATTTCTCCTGGCCTTGAGCACGAAGGCTGAGTACTCTCAGGCAGTCGCCTTTAGTACCCTTTGAACCACAAGTCTGGACATGCATTGTACTAAACAATACCCGTAAACCTCCACGTTCTCCAGGTGTGAGGAACTCAAACGCAGAGTTGTCAGGATCCGTCGGGAATGGAACAGTCCGCTACACTAATCCAGAGCCCGCTTTGACTGTCACGACATCCACTCATGGTATATGCAGTTGGTTTCTCCATCTCTCGTCTCACTAAAAACTCGATAAAATTATATGTATAGGTCTGAGAAGGGATTTATGTAATAGTCCCGAAGGCAACTTGTGGTGGATCTTATTTTCGAAATCGTCCTCAAGGGATCTCATCCTCGAGGGATATTAATCAGGAAAACTGTTCGGTTAAATGACTCGAGTTAAGTTGGATCCAATAAAACGCCACTTAACCCGTCGCGTAAATAATAAAATAAACATACAATAGAAGAGAACGTAAAACAGAGACAAGTCCTAGATGGACTTGGTAGAAGCTCCAAGCGTGTCATCACGCCTAGGTAGCGAGCTCCTACTCCGTACTTACACATCAAACCTAAATACTAACGCCCACTAACTAATGATGCATCAAATGCAATGAACAGCACACTCAAAATACAAACAGTATCTAGCTACAACCAAATATTCATAGATGTGAAAATAATTCTAACTCATCCTATTCATACTAATTTTATTACGTTTTTCTAAGTTACGTCGTAGTCACTTATCATGCACTCATTAGATCACTTACTCTTTATTTACACTTAATCTCATCATGCAATTCAGCGTTTCATCCATAATTAAGCATTAATCACATCTATAAACCAACCCTAGCATGTTGTGCTAACAATTATCATGTTTAAGTTATAAATTTGGAGGTAATTATACCTCACATCGTCGGCAATCAGTGACGACTAGGACTCTGTTGCAAGTCTCGGAGCTCGAATTCGGCGCTCGTCGGCGTCCGAAGTTTGATCAGGATCGACTGGATGAGCTCCGTGGAAGATCCGACGAATTCTAGCAAATCCAATTTTTCGGCAGGTTTCAATAGTTTTCCAGCAGCTTTCGGCAGTTTTCTGGCGACAATCACCGGCGGCATCTATTGGCTGGATAAGGATTGGGTACCATTGGAACTGGCTCGGCGAGCCCGAAGCGTCTACGGCGTCAACATGGTCGGCGGAGGCGGCTGCTCGCCTGGAAAATGGCGGCAATGGGTATTTAGATCCGGCCGGCCTGGGCAGCGATGGCCTCCGCTCCAGTCGGGGAAGGTTGTTGGGTGCTCGAGGGTGTCGATGCTACAGCTGGATCGCAGCGGCGCGATTGGTGACAGAAGCACGGTGCAAAGGCGTGGCTTCCTCGCGTCGTGGCGGCCAGATAGTGGCCGGGCCTGGTCGAGGCGGCACGGCGATGCCATGGTGGGGCTAGCAACAAAATTTTGGCTTTAAGTTAACTCCGTGCCACCAATCCAGGTTTTAGCAACAAAACAATTATATGTGCGGGCCGGCTGCTGGAGAAATGGTAGCTTAAGGCTGATATTGTTATACGAAACAAAAAAATCTCTAATCTGCCAAACTGGAACATATGGATCGATGGTAAGGGGCACTGATCACATGAATCCAAGAAGCATTAGAATGTCATCGACATGTCTAGATCAAAGGTAGAGCCGTTCTTTTACGTTTTTGATTTAATGGACAGGGATCTTCCTCGGAAACATGCAAGCGAATGAAGAGCTAACTAAATAGGAATTGGAAAAGTGTTTGCTACAGCATATGGCACGGAAACATTGTGGCAGCATACGGCTTGCAAAAGTCAGAGTGATAATGGATTTAAATTCTCATTTCAAGTTTGCCTTTAAATTTTGGGCTCAGCTCGAACTTGACACACGGAACTATGGAATCATTTATATCAAATTTAAAGTTAAAACTTGACATTGGGACTATGGAATCATTTATATTATATTTAATGTTGTATAAAATCAATATATACTTCACTTTTTGATACTTAAAATTCATAAACAAATTATTACGTTACTTGGCTAAACTAAAAATAATAATATACTTTAATTAATTTTATTACTTGATTTGAGGAATTAAATAAAGCCGATCATAAAATTTGTTACTGAAGAACCATCCATCTAGGTTTTGACTGAAAAAGTCATAAAAATCAAATCTCAGAGAGTTTTTATTGTTATCAAAATGTTTTAAAATTCGATTTGCCTCTGGCTTTCTTTACAATCTCAAAACCTAAACATTTTAACGGAAATGCGGTGTCAAAAACTATGTCACATTTACAATATAAGGTACCCGTGGCAAATGTATATACCGACCGGAAAGCACGTTTTTTCTACTAGTAGCGTCTAGTATGTACCCGTGGCAGCCACATCTCCCCTTTCCATCTAGGCTTCGGCCACCTGCTGCGACTTCTGGTATGCTCCGACAACCCCTTGGCAAGATGCCCCCCACCGGCTAGTCTGGGAGACCCAAAACAGCCCTTTTTCTTACTGACGTTTTGTTGTAGTTTCTGCCCACAGCTGCAGTTGCTCAGGTCTTGACCTCAAGATTTCACGCCCAGCCACCCAGCCCCCAACAAAATTATGTAATATGTATATTATTATATAATTATATATAAAAAACTAATTTTAATCAATCAAATTATAAGTTATAAAGAAAGATTATAATAAAATGATTGTTTTTTTTAATGTCTAACCAACTTGTAACTATGGTCAATTTCACAAGTCAATGACTCGAATATGAAATATGAAATTTGTGCTATATTTTAATTTTTAAAGAAATTGATTGCATTTGGTGTGAAGTTTTAATTGTACTTTACCACAAAATAATACAAAAATAAATAATTTTTTAGTAGAAAGATTAATGCTTTTCGCATGCATCATCATATACAACTAGATTATTATAAGATAGATTTTTTATTATTGTTATGCTAACCAAATGAAAAAGAAGAAATGATAAAAAAGAAAAAAACTACAACACAAATATCGAAGCAAAAAATTCTCTTTTCTTTTGAAAAAATAAGTATGATATTTATCGTTCGGGCTAAAAACAACTATGTGAATTATGTCTCACAAATACAAAGGCAAAATCTCAAAACATATAAAAGAGTTAAGGAACATTAAAGATTAGGGGAAGGAATTACCACCAATTGTACTTGTATAAAAGTTTACACAAGAATAAAATTTTCATCACATACACGAACACGTGCACACACACTGTACAATTATAAGGATGGCCAAAATCTATTCATCTCTACATAAAAATAAACCGCTAAATCACTCACCTCTTCCCCTTCCCCTAGCGGTGCGGGAACCGACTGGACCTAGTCACTCACCAGCCAGCTCTAGCCAATGTCGACCAGGTATGGTTGCCGCAGGTATAACACCCCAAATCCAGTTTGTTATTAAGCTGAATTGGAAGTATTATGAGAGATCAAACCAACTCTCAAAATCAATTAAATTGGTCAACCCAAAGCTAAGTGGAAGAGATCTACTTTAAGTGTTATAAGATGGAAACACCACTACTATGAATATATAAAATACACAATCTAGCAAGACGCTACATAGATGATATGACAACCAAAAAATTCACAGTCCAATTGGCTAAATATGATAAAAAGTTTATAAATAAACAAATAGTTTCCTTCAAAAGTACAATAAGGGAACTAGCATGTCCATTATTATATCATAAAATATACAAACATTATATCATTATATCATTATATCCTAAAAGTGTTATGATGAAGTTAGTAAAATTTGAGCATTGTTGATGAGATCAACAAATGTGTCAAAACCCACTCATGAATTATGTTGTTGATAGTGTCATTATCATCGACATCAAAATTTCATTAACAAAAACAAGATAACCATATATTAAACATCAAAAAAATATTTCATCAGAAGTTGTACACATTAATGAGCATCAGAATAAATTGTCTATCATCATACATGTGTGAGTGCAAGGATACATGTGATATGATGGATGACACAATGCAATCATAAATTATAAACTATTCAATCAGCCTACTTGGTAATAATGATCTAAATCTCAAATTAATCATCATGTCATTCTTACACTGGTAAGTAGTGAATAATTAAACGACACTATGACAATAGCATAACCTGATAGAGAGAATCTAGGGTTTCTAATCACACTTCAATTATCAATCAATGCAATCATAAAGATTTAGACTCTAATAATTAAACTAATACTCAATCATGACAATTTAATCATTAGAACTATGTGTATAATTCACGAGTTTAATTACCTAACATTAATTAACAGCAGATACCAACTAGTATGTATTTTGAATTAACTATTCAAGTATTCTCTTATAATTACAAAAACACAAGCATTCATATGGCATACGCAATTTACATCAAGTCATCTATATCACACAATTTAATTAATAATATAATCATAATGATCAATAATATAAAATATAATAAAATTAAATCATATACCTCAAGTTGGCTATCACATGGCGACGGCGGCCACCGCCACGGTTGCCGGCGGTTGGCCTAAGGAGGGAGACTACGGTTGTGATTGTTGTCCCACGAGTGAAGTTGGCAATGGGGAGTGCCTCAAGGCGGTCGGAGCTGCCACTAGCTTGTAGGATGGCCCGTCGCTGACCACAGTTGCGGTTGTGGTCGGCTAGGGCAGGAGGAAGAGTAGGATTGGCTAGGCTAGGGTTAGGGTTAGGGATAGGATTAGGTGGAGGTGGGGAGAACTTGGCCGAGGCTGTCATTGTCCGGTGGCAACAGCCAGTAACTAGCGGCGGCGAGGGTGAGGTCAGCTAGGGTAGGGACAGGCTAAGGGTGTAACACCCCAAATCCGGTTCACGCTCGTGAACCAAACCGGCATGTTACAGGCCCCGGTTAGGTCGGCTAACCCGAACCTAACTCATGTGGATCCAATCTCGGCGTCTTAAGATGAAGATACGATCCATCATGAATGAATAAATATGCAAAATCCTAACATGGTACTACATGAATGACAAGCAATTCAAAATACACACCAATACAGTTACGATCAAAATTCTGAAATCAAAACAGACCGGGTCTCCCCTAAAAGTGCAATTAGGGTCCACCCTGTCAAAATAATCTATACAGGTATATAAGCATATATCAATAATTTCATTAACACACAATCTGATTTCTAGAACTTGGGTCCTAACCCATCATACTTTTGTTGCGCTACTGTGATCATTTCATTTCGTATCATCATCATGCCTCAAACATTTAATCATGTCATTCACAAAATAATAACATAATAATACAATATTAAACATTCAAAAATCTAACATGTGTGTGCACAAGACCTCATTGCTCCTCCGTCCAAGCTGGCTCATCCATCTCGTGCTTATCACCTACATATATATAAGAAAAACGTCAGTAACAAGCGTTACTGGTCCGGAAAATAAAATAACTATAACAAACTGGCTATGAGAGCAAACTCTCATCTGAAAGAAAACATATACTTCCTCAAGAACACTCTGAAGGGCACTACTGAGGAGCCACTGGGCTGCAGACCCGGTAGCATCCCGAACTTACTGCTGCTGGTACTGTGCTACTCTCAGCACTTCTTTTCAGTACTTCTCGTGAAACTTTATCCTAAGCCCTCTCCTTACCTCCATATTTCTCCTGGCCTTGAGCACGAAGGCCGAGTACTCTCAGGCAGTCGCCTTTAGTACCCTTTGAACCACAAGTCCGGACATGCGCTGTACTAAACAGTACCCGTAAACCTCCACGTTCTCCGGGTGTGAGGAACTCAAACGCGGAGTTGTCAGGATCCCTCGGGAATGGAACAGTCCGCTGGCACTAATCCAGAGCCCGCTTTGACTGTCACGGCATCCTCTGCATGGTACGTGCAGTCGGTTTCTCCATCTCTCGTCTCACTGAAAACTCGATAAAACTATATATATAGGCCTGGGAAGGGATTCATATAATAGGCCCGAAGGCAACTTGTGGTGGATCTTGTTTTCGAAATCATCCTCGAGGGATCTCATCCTCGAGGGGTTATTA
>JAURVB010000478.1:0-21218 GCA_033002965.1 Piper betle | reverse complement strand
CAGAGTATGGAGCAAAATAAATATGAGGACTCTTTTTTTATTTAATTGAGAAATAAGTGTAGCTGTAGGAAATGGTCCAAGCTGTTGATCTTTATATATGTTTTTGTTAAATAAAAAATGTTAGTCATGTTTACTTAATTGTGAGTAACACCTGGCCAGCTAGGCCCACAATATCGTGAAAAATGACGGGTCGTTACAATGCAATCACTAACCATTCACAAATACAACATACATAACATATGTAAAACATAAAATTAGGATTTGAAACCCCAAACTTAAAATTTCATATCTCCTGGGATGCTTAACCAAAAGCTCTGAAATTTTATAAGTAGAAAGTAGAGATCATGACCGTCATAATGCATAAATATTTCCTTGAATCCGACTTGTAGGGAAAAAGTTATAACTATTTTAAGACAGCTATGCAGAAAATTCAGAAATTAGGGTTTTGGTGTCGCAGTGCTAAGCGTCTTGGCTTTGGGTGCCGCAGTACTCATCCTCGAGCCCTTTTTTCATTTTTACCAGGGTCACATTACTACTACCCAGCGTTGTAGCATTACTGCGGATACCTATTATGTTTTTTTGTTTATTATCCGATTTTAAGGAAACAAATTTTGAGTTTTCAAGCATTCTGAGTACAAAATTATAGGTTATAACAGGTTTTAATCCATTATGATTTACTTTATTTCCTAATATTTTTTAAGTAGGTAAACTACGTACAATTCATAAACGTGTTATAAACATGCAAAAATTCAAAACAATCGTCATTCATTGTTTTATCTTTTGATTTACTTAATTATCATGATAACTTATTGTCTAAACATCAAAACAGCACATTAAATTCAAACATCAATCATATTCTTAGTTTCTAACAATAATTCTATGCAATTCTTCCATGAAACTTAAATAAAACATGAACTTGCATCAAAATCATACATAGTTCAATTAAACAAGTTATAAAAGATGATGATTCATGATCTCCATCCATGAATTCTATGAAACTATGATGTAGGTTTCAAATACTAACCTTTAATCTTATAGATTTCTCCTAGAGCACAAGCCTTAGTGGTCCATCCTTGCAAACTAGGGACAACACAGTCCAAACTCACAAAACTTGAAGAAGGAAGGGTTGGAACACGTTTTTTCCACAAGGTAGCAAAGGAAGAAGGGTTTGGACATCACAGTCGAAGAGAGGAGAGAAGGTGAACACTATTTGAGAATCGGGTAACAATACTCCCTCTTGGTCCTTTTACCCACCTTATGGGCAGATTAGCCACTTCGCTACCTACGTAGGAGAAAAATACTAAGGAGTTTTCTACCCATTTACATATGCCCTTGACCATCTATATAACTAAGACTCCTAACTATTCTACACGATCTATAAAACCTCTTCTAAGATGAACATAGACCACCCCCTGACGAAAATTGACCGGTAGACACAATTTATGTGAAAGTCACCGTAAACAAGTTTGGCTTTAATTAGATTAACCTATCAGTTAATATTAAGTACTTAGCCTCAAATCAATTCTTATTTTATCATAACAAATACCTTCTTGGTGATATGGATTAGTTTTGCATGTGACTATATCCAACTTGTTCACCATAGTTTTCTTTTTTGTCTGTTTAATTATTAAAACTTATTAAACCTTTGTGAATGAGCTTTTTAACATCATATTTCCATTAAACTAATATCTATTTCACATCACATAACTTTATTATTCCTGGTGGACCACGGTTTTAGTCACAACCAATTGTCCAAAATTCCTTCTACATATATCCTGTTTTGGATTTTCCTGGTGTTATCCTTAATTTCTAAAAATTATAACTCTCACTACAAAAGTCCAATTAATGTGATTCATGTTTAGTTGGATTCCTCAAAGATTTAGTTTTATTCCTTCAATTTTTAGAATTTTTGGATTCATATTGTTGGAGTTATGCATTTTTTAAAATATTGTACTCAATCTGCCCAGATTTCAAAACTTAGGATTTTTACTAGTTATTACAGTTCTTGTTGTCCTCTAGCTGGTTTTGAGGTGCTTGTCTTACTTGATTTCTCATATTTTGATAACCAAAAGCTTGTTCAGTAGGAATTTGATCCAAGAAATTCTAGTTGCCAAAATTATGCCCTCCAATGTTTTGATTTCTGAAATTCTAAGCCATGACTTCTCTCCTTTATTGTCTAATCCTTTGAAAAGTTCTTTCTATCTCAAGGTCAAAAGACAATAAATCTTATGTTTTATGTCTGTGCATATACTACCTGTATTGAACAAAAAAGTAAAATAAGTATACTAGAATCCTAGCACTAATGATAAAGAAAACAAACAAATTTGCAGCAATGCCCCCAAAAAGTTGTGTAAATTTCAATACATCGTGCAAGTGCACGTGTTAATTAAATAATAAAGTGACGAGTAAGATATCACTCCCACGAAGATTTGTTGTCATAACTTAATCCACAGTGTAATATTTAAGCTACTTAAAATGATGGAAGTGAATAAAAGTAGATGTCATAAAGCTAAATAGAAATGGAACTATTGTAACAAAAACTTAAAGTTAATGCATATGCTTGAAGCTGAAAACAGTAATGGTAGTATTCTAAGCTAACTTAACCGCAATCAAATTGATGAAGTTCTTTCTAATGAAAGAGATACTAGGTTAACTTTACTTAATGTACTTTTAAAATAAAATTGCTAGCCAAATTTTATGATGTGTATCAATATCAAGGAAAACAATAATATTTGTAAAAGACTTTTGGTACGCATTACAATCAACTACCTTTTCTTCATTCCACATGTCTGTGCAAACTATATAAACTTAGTGCATTGCAAACAACTCCCCAATATGAATATTTATAAAAGTAAGTGTATGGCAACCCAAGATTCATAAACTACTTCAACCAGTGACATCTAAAAATTCCAGATGTATAGGAAAACTCATATCTCTTAATCATACAAAGGTTAGCTATATCTTTAAATCTTTAAGATTAGAATTAAAATAATTGATTCACATTCACACACAAGTAAATAGATAATAACACTTTATATTACATTTCTATAAAGATCCATTGTCATCCTAAATCTATACAAAATTACCGTATGAAAGATTTAAGCAACATCATCAAATACATCAAGAAAAATAACAAAAGCTTAGAAAAAGGAAAGAGTCATGTAAGTCTAATGCATTTGAGGCCTTTGCTACAATCTTCACCCGGCTTCATTCTCTTCATTGCAACTTGATTGACCGACCCCTCTTCTTCTCAAGATTCCAAGACTTTTCTCCCAACAATCAGAAAAAGTGAAGATCTAGAAGTGGCCCAAGTTTAGAAGTAGAGGAAGAATGACTTCTTCTCAATTCTCTTCTCCCTTCTTCGTCTTGCACAAAGTGATTGATTACATAGACAGAAATGTGGGAGTAGGTAAATTGGGGTAACTTCCATGAAGCTTCTTCCTAATCACCACTACTACCGGAATAATTACTAATTATTGTTACCCACATGTGAAAGACATTTCTTTTATGGGTAGCAAGCTGTTAATCCAGAATATCAGACTTTAGAGCATAATGGAGTTAGTGAGAGTTATTCCTTAGGAATATTAGCACTTGATTATATGGTAGTGTTGCACACAAGTATTTGTTGGAGTTGGATCTACTCTTAAACATCTTGATCTTCAACAAATGAGCCCAAAAGAATCATCCAATGGCCACAAGTGGTGGTCATGGTGTGATTGGGTGGAGTCGTCCACCAGTCCGAAACATGCACAAATTTGTAGGATGACACTTACAAGAATGTTCCCTCCGTTCTGCAAGTTCTGCATATGGTCCAATGTTGGATTAGAGGTTGCACACTTTGTCTTCCATCTTCCTTGCTACTTATTCTTGGGGAGAGAGGCATGCAAATACAACAACCAACTCATACACGAGAAGGGATAATGCCTGTCCTTATAAAGCTAGTATATTTAATCAAAAAGAGATATATAAATGCTAGTATTTATATTTCATTAATCATTATTGAAGTCTAGTATATTAGCTAATCTGACTATAAAAATGGGGCAAATACAAAAAAAAACTTCTTAGATCAAATGAAATTATAACTCTAAACGAGAGTTATTAAATACTTCATAAGGATTAGCAACAATAACTTAGAGAGTTCACAAAATATGGTAGTCGTCAACATCAAAAGGAGGAGAATGTTCAACATTGTTTTAATGTGACAACACTTCAGACTCTCTAAGTATATACATGGGAGTCTCAAGTACCAAATATTTAAAACCAAATCATGAAGACCCAAAGAAGTTCAGAAGGACCTTCAGCAGGGGTTCTAATAGCTAGAGATAGGGGTTTAGACCTAGGATGTGTTGTGGTAGACTTTGTTAGAGTGTTCGGCAATAGAAAATCAGTTTGGCAAACCTAAGGGCTTACATGGACAACTTTGGCAAAGCTTTGGAAAATATTTGGCCAACCAATCATCTAGCCAGGAAGAAGTGGAGATGAATTTGTAAAAGACTTAGGTAAAAGCATCAGCAATCAATTGTCACATCGGTCAATTACAATAGTTTTGGGAAACTTAGGTGGAGACTTTGGTCGATGTCTTTGGCAACCAAAGAAGAACCGAAGCTCGTGGCTATTTCAAATGGACGATCGGCAGACACTTGTAGTTTTACGAAGCTCGGGTAGAGACTTTGGAATATGTATTCGCAACGGAAGAATAACCAAAGAATGTAGCTAGTTCAAAATAATGATTGACATACATGTCGGCAAGTCATTTGGCAACCAATTGTCACTAAATTTTGGGATTCAAATCCGAACGGCTACTATTTTGAGAAGGACGTTCCAAACTTATAAATTAGGCCTTGGGGGCATGTTTTCAGACAACTTTTGCCACTTTTGATGATATTGAACCCATAGAACTCTCTTCAAAGTTTTGGAAGCTGAAGCTTGTGTTAGGATTGACTTTACCTATTAGCTTGTATTCCTAGTGATTTGATTGTGTAAATCTCAAGAGAGGGTTCTAGTGAGGCATAGATCAAGTGTGTGAGCTTGATTTATAAACGGCTAAGTTGGTGGTGTGTGTAAGCACTTCAGGGTGTTTGGATTGAACACTCCCTTGGATTAAGGTGTGAGCTTAGTAGGGAAGGCTAGCTTCAAGTGGCATTGCTTCTATGGTGTTAGGAGCTGGTTTTAAGGATCCTTGACAATTAGTGCTTGTAAAGGAAGGCTTGATGGAAACTCCTATAGTGTTAGGGAGTGCAAGCTTCCTTGACACTTGGTGGGTGCTTGAGAAGGAGCCCTTGTGATGGCTTATAAGTTGTACAAATTGCTTACCATTGTGAAGCTAAAAGGACATATTGAACCAAACGACTTAGTGGGTTAGAAGATAGTAGAAGTTTCAAACCTCTTGAAAAATCTCTTAACTCTTCTCCCTTCCTTTTTATTTATATGCTCATTTTGATTCACTTTATTGCACACTTTACTTAGTTCCCTTGTATTTGATTTGTTCACTTTAGATAACTAAGTGAATTAAGGGCAAGGTTGCTTAGAACCTTGTATAGTTTGATTACTTAGCTAAAGCACATATCTTTGTGAGTTTAAACTTTAGTTGCCTCACACACCGCACATCTATTTGGGCTGATATTTGCTTTGATTATCTTTTATTTATGCGTATTGGTTTATACTCTTTGCGCCATATCATTTCTGCTGATTATCTATTCTTGTGATCTTATAAGTTTTAAATATTGTGGGGATCTAACTTGTTTATCTAGTAATCTTAGGATGTGAAATATTTTTCACCAAGAACATTTTAGAAAGATACAGAAATGCACTCTCTCAGTTTAGAATAAGGCTTCTTGTGCATAGTAGAGCACTCATAACATGCTTAGAATGCCGAAGTGTGGTAACGGGCGGACATGACACGGCTTAGGAGTGTCCAGTGCATTTCCATTAGTTTATAAAATTTTCATGTCCGTGCATGTTCACTTGAACATTTTTCACCAATATCCATGTCTATTCATTATGGACAAATGGCTTAATGAACATGCTAGTAGACAATAAAGTAAACAATATTTTTATAAATATGCAATCATAAATTATTAATGGGATTTTATACATGTCAATTGCAAAATGTGGAAGTGACACACACAATTAGTAATAAATATAAGAAAATATTTAACAAATATTCCATAAATTTATATTCTTTATTGATTGTTAATGGCTTGGACAATAGGGGATACGTGATGCATATGCCCACTACGATGTCCAATTATCCTTTGGTCAAAAAAATATGTCCATAGTATGCAGCACTTTAAAAATGTCCATTAGCCTATTAACGGACATTGATATGGACAGACAAAAGAACAAATTATGTCCATTACCACCCTAGTCCCAATCGACCTAAATGATAAACTCCTACCTAGTGCAACCAATCGGCGGGCTTATACCGCGAGAACCTACCATACCAAACACAATCCTACTGAAATTTTATATGATGAATGGATGAATGCCATAATGTTCATGACCTAGCATCAGATCAACAAAGATTAACTTCGCCTCAAGGAAACCCCTTAGTGAAGTAATCCTTATACATGCCAAAACAACACATCACACATTACAGAACAGATCATGTTTCCAAATTGTACTTACTTCCCAAACGAATTTCAATTCTCCTGAAATTTTACATGTCTATAGAACACGTCTCAAAGATCAATCACCTCAAATCCCATTAACATTCATAGAGATTTAGTTGGTCAAATAAATTCTCAAGCTTAAGACATTTATAGATACAACACAGATTTCACAGCTGATATCTATGAATTTTATTAACAGCCTAAATGGACTCCAAATTTGCTAGAAATTTCTAGATTTAAACTGCACACTTAGATGAGACATCCTATAAGTTTTCGTGCTGCAAGTCCCACGGTTTGCCCTCCAACTAAAACGCACAACTTCTACTATAGTCTGAAATTTGTAAGCAGGCCTAAATGACGTCTTACTGAGTTGTAACCTTCCAGATTATAAATAAACATCTAGATGAGTAAGAACTTCAAGTTTTATGTTAAAAACCCTACATTTGACCCCTTAACTAAAATGAACAGCCTAAGCTAGTGTTCTAGGTCTTCTGAAACGGGTCTGCATTGGGTCTAATCATACAATTTGTTTAGGACATTAACGATGTCTACATAATCTGAACGTTTATGAGATCGTCCTAGACATCGAGATGAATAAAAAAATTTTATGATAAAACACTTGTTTTGGCCATGAACTAAAAAGATAAAACATGCCTAACAGCCTGAAACTCCTAAAACAGTCCTGCACACCTCAAATTTCTAAATTCTGTTTAGGGTCTAAACTAAGTCCAAATGTTATGAAATTTTAAAGAGTTAGATTTTACATTATACTTAATATGTGTGTGAAATCTCATTTCAAATTACCTTCTTTTGCCTCATCAATTTAAATTGCCTAATTGTACCTTGGAACAAGGAATTCCATTTACAGTCCTGCCCACTTAGAATTTCTAGTTGGTTCATCCCTTAAATGGATAGTAATTTAGCTTCAACTTTGTACACTTGTTCTCTACACTAATGTGATTGTTTCTAGAAAATTTCATGGATAAATTCAATCTGTAATTTGATTAATCAATTCACCTAATTTCTGTAAATTTTAATTATGGTTCACCTCTTAAATGATGTCGAAATGAGATGAAATTTTAGTGGATTAGACTATACATCAGGATGAATATACTGTTAAAATTTTAGAGAAAAACCCCAATTCTAAGGCCTCCATCTAGGTTCGTCATCCCAATGTTTAGGACTCGAAAATGTTCTGGACAGCACCAAACCTCCATAATGCTGCTCTAACCTACCCAAACACCCATCCAGAACGCGGTCTAAAAATACAATTGTTAGCATGGTTTTAGCATCAAGTAGAGCTAGACACCTCATTTATGCAAATCACTGTATAATGTACCGCAAATCACGAATAAAATAAGTTCTACATCCTTTCTATTAATTCCAACATGAAACATTCTAACAAAACAATCCATAGTCATGTTATCTATCTTAATATCAGTGCTATAACAAGGGAACTACATGAATGCATGAAAAACATGAAGAACAAGAGAGAATGGAGGAATACCCGAAGGGAAAGTGGCAGATCTTGGCTTGGATGAAGATTTGGAGCTTGGATCTAACCTTGCGAGGCTGTTTCTGTGCTTAGGAATGCGTAAAATCAGTTGGGGAGGTATACAAGTGAAGATGTGCAGTAAAAAGGAAAATAGTAAAATAATCTGTTGGAAGGGGTTACACTAAATATTGGCATTAAGATCTAATGAATAATTAGGGAATCATAAATAAGAATACTTATATATTCTTAAATAAAAAAACAACTAGGGAATCATAAATAAGAATACTCATATATTCTTAAAATAAAAAAACTACTGCTAAGACATTTAATAGGTAGGTGATTTGCTTAAAATTGTGTAAGGCCTTAAGACAGCAAAGGCTTAAGGCAGCTCAGAATCGGCAGAAAAGTTATGCTGATACTCGAAGGAAGGACTTAGAATTCCAAGTTGGGGAGTTCGTCTACCTTAAGACCTCACCTAAAAGGGAGTGATCAGATTTAGAACATCAGGGAAGTTGAAGCCAAGATTCATAGGACCATTTCCAATTTTGGATCGAATTGGAAGTTGTGCATATAGATTAGCATTACCACCAAGCCTTGATGGTGTACACAATGTCTTTCATGTGTCAATGCTAAAGAAATATGTACGAGACGAGAATCACATTATCACAAATTTTGCAGATTTAGAGCTACAATCGGATTTAACCTACGAGGAAAAACCGATTCGAATCTTGGCAAGGGAAACAAAGACACTCCGTAGCAAGGAAATCCCTTTGGTAAAGGTATTATGGAGAAATCAGGGATCAGAAGAAGCGACATGGGAGACTGAACAGGAAATGGCCAGAAAATATCCTAGCTTTTTGTAGCATAAAATCTGTGTAAATCTGATTTATGCTATGATATTTCAGGGACGAAATAATTCTAAGTTGGGGAGATTGTAAAGATCCGGAAAAAAAAATTTAGCTGGTTAAGTATGAATTACCCAGTTAAATTGAAAAGTAATTTCTAATCGGACGATTCTAGTTGAATCAGTCGAGTCGAACACATTAATTAAGTGAACCATACCATTTAAGAGGTTGAGTGAAAAGGTTAAGTGAACCGTGTTAATTACCCAATTACCCGGTTAAAGGAATTATGATGAAAGGGTGCTTCCACAAACCCAAGTCGTCATTTATTCTTTAACAAAGGAGAAGGGGTCATTGAACCTAGGAAATACCAATGGATGATGGGGTGTAAGAATTTAATGAAGGGGTCGTTGAACCTAGGAAATACCAATGGATGATGGGGTGTGAGAATTTAATGAAGGGGTCATTGAACCTAAGAAATACCAATGGATGATGGGGTATGAGAATTTAATGGAGCGAATGGTTGAAGTGTATATATATGCAGGAGGAGGGAGTATTTCATCCCTCATCTCCGTCCCAGGTGACCTCCCCATTACTGTGTGAGTATTTCATCCTCATCTCCGTCCCAGGCGACCTCCCCATTACTGTGTGTGTATTTCATCCCTCATCTCCGTCCCAGGCGACCTCCCCATTACTGTGTGAGTATTTCATCCCTCATCTCCGTCCCAAGCGACCTCCCCATTACTGTATTAGGGTTCACGGATCACAGTCAGACGTAATCACAAATCAGGTACGTATAATAGGTAGAACATCGTATTTTCCTTGTTCGTAGCCTAGGTCGGCTTGAGCCCAGATTTGACCACCATGCACGAAGTTCAACCGGGGTTAATGAATTGACTCAGTCTGACACTGGGTCGTGTTATGTGTGTGAATCATGTAATGCATCGATATTGTTTTGGAGTAGTGATAGCCGCCCCATAAAAAGGCTACGGCCGGGGTGAGTGAGGCACTGCGATTCCTCCATCGCACTAGAGTGCAGTGATTGCCGCCCCATAAAAAGGCTACGGCCGGGGTGTGTGAGGCACTGGCACTGAGTGCAGTGATAACCGCCCCATAAAAAGGCAACGGCCGGGGTGTGTAAGGCACTGGCACTAGAGTTGGCAGTGAGAGCTTCCCCACAAACGGGGCATAGCGATCACCTGAGTGCAGTGATAGCCGCTCCACAAAAAGGCTACGGCCGGGGTGTGCAAGGCATTGGCATTGGAGTGCAGTGATAGCCTCCCCATAAAAATTCTACGGTCGGGGTGTGCGAGGCGCTGGCACTAGAATTGGTAGTGAGAGCTTCCCCACAAACGTTGCATAGCAATCACCCGAGTGCAGTGATAGCTACCCCACAAAAAGGCTACGGCCGGGGTGTGCGAGGCACTGGCACTGGAGACGGTAGTGGTAGCCTCCCCATAAAAAGGCTACGGTCGGGGTGTGCGGATCACAGCGGACACCTCCTCCGCATTGTTTTGGAGTATAGCGGAATCGCTCCACCGCATATTAAAATAAACATAAGGAAATAGTGGAATGTACTTGTTTTGTTTTATCTATTATACTACTTAGTGTTGTAATCACTAATGCGGAATTGCCTCCGCAGGTGTGCAAATACAAGATTAGGTGATTGACATCCAGAGTATGGAGCAAAATAAATATGAGGACTCCTTTTCTTTTAAATTGAGAAATAAGTGTGGCTGCTGGGAAACGGTCCAAGACTGTGGGATGTTTATGTATGTTATTATTTGTAAAAAATGTTTGACATAATTACTTACTTTTGAGTAACAACTAGCCAGTTAGGCCCACAATATCGTGAAAAATGGCGGGTCGTTACAGCAGAAGTGGTAGCTATCAACTGGTGGAGCAACTAATACGCTTACTGACAAACTTGGTTGTTTCCAATAATTTGGTTGATCGTGTTAAGCTAGCAAAAATGGGTGTTGAGGAGCTAAATAAAATGTTGGACAAGATTCCTGACATTATAGCTGATTCCAATAGTGTGATCAGATTTAGAGGAAGGTTGTGTGTACCCAAGGATAATGCATTGAGGCGGAATATCATGGAGGAGGCTCATCGCTCAAAGTTCTTGATACACCTAGAGTTACTAAATGTATCAGGATTTAAAGCGAACCTATTGGTGGATTGGGATGAAGAGGGATGTTGTGGATTTTGTCTCCAAGTGTCAGACTTG
Source organism: Piper betle (assembly GCA_033002965.1). Taxonomy (NCBI): domain Eukaryota; kingdom Viridiplantae; phylum Streptophyta; class Magnoliopsida; order Piperales; family Piperaceae; genus Piper; species Piper betle. The sequence continues at coordinate 10,040 of JAURVB010000478.1, read as the reverse complement.
CCAACAGATCAAAGCCCAACATAGCTACCTGGAGGACTATTACAACCTTTAGAAATACCAACTTGGAAATGAGAGTGATGAAGAGTTGAATGAAATGTTGGACAAGAATCCTGACATTGTAGCTGATTCCAATAGCGTGATCAGATTTAGAGGAAGGTTGAGTATACCCAAGGATAATGCATTGAGGTGGAATATCTTGGAGGAGGCTCATCGCTCAAAGTTCTCGATACACCTTGGAGTTACTAATATGTATCAGGATTTAAAGCGAACCTACTGGTGGATTGGGATGAAGAGGGATGTTGTGGATTTTGTTTCTAAGTGTCAGACTTGCCAACAAATCAAAGCCCAACATCAACTACCTGGAGGACTATTGCAATCTTTAGAAATACCAACGTGGAAATGGGAGTGTGTCACATGCGATTTTATTTCAAAGCTCCCAAGAACTCAAAAGAAGCATGACTCCATATGGGTAGCTGTGGACTAACTAACTAAGGTAGCTCACTTCATCCCCAGGAAATCAATGTGAACAGCTGAAAACTTGGTAGGATTATATGTTGACAATATTGTCAAATTGTATAGGATTCCAAAGGAGATAGTCTCCGACCGCGATCCCCTATTCACTTCACATTTCTAGGATGCTTTCCAAGAAGCCATATAGGAACTCAAATTAAGTTGAGTATTGCATATCATCCTCAAAATGATGGTCAGAGTGAGAGGACTATTCAAACTTTGAAAGATTTGTTAAGAGCTTGCATTCTTGACTAGGGAGGTGACGGGAAGAAACACTTAGCCTTGGCTGAATTCACCTACAATAACTCTTACCAAGCCAGTATAGGGATGGCACCATTTGAAGCATTATATGGTAGGCCATGTAGATCTCCATCGTGATGGTTGGAGTCTACTGAAGTAGTTCTAGTTAGCCTGAGATGGTGAGGGAAGCAACCTGAAAAGGTGAAACTCATTCAGCAAAGACTTAAGGCAGCTAAGGATCGACAAAAAAGTTATGTTGATATTCGAAGGAAGGACCTAGAGTTCCAAGTTGGGGAGTTTATGTACTTAAAGACATCTCCTACGAAGGGGGTGATCAGATTTAAAATATTAGGGAAGTTGAAGCCAAGATTCATAAGACTATTTCCAATCCTAGATTGAGTTGGGAATTGTGCGTATAGATTAGCATTGCCACCAAGCCTAGCTGGAGTACACAATGTTTTCCATGTGTCAATGCTAAAGAAGTATGTACAGGATGAGGATCATATCATTACAAATTTTGAAGACTTAGAGCCACAATCAAATTTAACCTATGAGGAAAAGCCGATCCACATACTGGCAAGAAAAATAAAGACACTCAGAAACAAGGAAATTCTTTTAGTAAAACTATTATGGATAAATCAGGGGTTTGAAGAAGCTACATGGGAGACTGAACAAGAAATGACAAGGATACCCTAGCCTGTTTATGGCAAAGGAGTTTTATATTTGTAGTGTCATGAACTGATCCCGAAGAAATAAATCAAGTTAACCATAATTGTTCTATTGCCTATTATGATATTTCGGGGACAAAATATTTCCAAGTTGGGGAGATTGTAAAGACTGTGGAAAAAATTTTTTTAGTAAAATGGATGCAGATGCGGTCCGGGAAGGACAAAACGTGTTATATTCTTTACCAGGTTAATTCTACCCGATTAATTCTACCTAGTTAATTATTTACCCATTTTATTTTTCACCCAGTTAAATGAAATACTGGTGTAGAGGTGTTTTCACATACCCTAGCCGTCATTTTCATTTTTATAAATATGGAAAGGGGACGTCATTTTTCACATACGGGTGTAGGGGCGTCTTCCTCACCCTAGCCGCCTAGTTCTCCTCTTCCTTACCAGCGTGTCTTCTTCTTTGCTTAGGTATTCTTCCTATCTCCCTCTTCTTAATTTTCTTGCATGAATATTTTAATTTGATAATAAGCTTTATAATCGTGAGAATTAAAGTTTAAAATCAACAAGAAAGAAACTAAAATTTGCTGACGAGTTCCCTGTTTCAGCAAGATGGGCAAGCACGGGGGCAAAGCCTTGCCGGGAATCAGTGGCGACGACGATTTAATCGTACAACTTATTTAACTAAATTGCTATGAATAAGGATAGTGATTAATGATTTAATAACGGTAAACTAAATTATAAAGATTGTGGTTAAGTAATTATCGTCTCAAAGGAAAATATACTAATAATAGTAATTAAATATTTGTTTATAAGTTTATACTTATTTTATTATTTGTTCAGTGAAAATTATGATCTAGATTATTAATATAAAGTAGAATTTTAATGATTATATCACATGAGTAGTTTAATATTTAATATTGTTGAAATTTAATAGTGATATATATATTAGTCATTTAGTTGCATGCATTTATACTTGAATTTATGTTTTTGTTCAGATTAGGATCATTGGTTGCAGCTACGAGTTCGAAATATCAAGGTCCGTATAATTATTTAAAATGTTGTATTTTCCCTTTTCGACAACCTAGTCATCCTGAGCCCAGATTCTGAACACCATGAACCGAGTCTGACCGGGGTCAAGGAATTTACTCAGTCTGACATGGCCTACGCCCTTCATAATATAATAATGGACATGTCGAATGGACTTGATAGCCATAGTACAATAAATTGGACAAGGCGGACTGGACTCGCCAGCTAATTACAGACATGGTGGACTGACCCATCAGCCGAAGAGATGGACATGGTGGACTAACCCATTAGCCAACAAATGGACACAGTGGATTGGACTGATCAGCCGATAACGGACATGGCGGATTGGACTCTGCTAGCTGATAATGGACATGATGGACTGACCCATCAGCCAATAAATTGGACACGACGGATTGGACTCGCTAGCTAATTATGGCCATGGTGGATTGGACTCACCAACCAATAACGGACATTGCGGATTGGACTCACTAGTCAGTAATGGACATGATCGACAAACCCATCAGCCAATAAATTGGACATGGTGGATTGGGCTCGCTAGCTAATTACGGACATGGTAGATTGGACTCACCAGCCGATAACGGACATGGCAGATGGGACTCGCCAGCCGATAATGGACATGATGGACTGACCCATCAGCCAATAAATTTAGCATGGCAGATTGAACTCGCCAGGCAATTATGGATATAATGGACTGACCCATCAGCCAATAGATGGACATAGTGGATCTGACCCAATAGTCAACTAATGGAAATGGTGGATTGAACTTACCAGCTAGTAACGGACATGGCGGATTGGACTCGCTGGTCGGTAATGGACATGATGGACTGACCCATCACCAATACATGAACATGGTGGACTCGACCCATCAGCCAACTAATGGACATGGTGGACTGAACCATCAGCTAATAAATGGACATATTGGAATGGATCGCAATAGCCATTATTATAGATAATGACAGGGAGTTTATGGACTTGTTTTATTTAATTATACAGCTAAGTGGTTAATCAATAACACTGAATTGCCTCCGCAGTTTAGCAGCTGGAACTATAAGACTAAGAGAACGACAGGGTGGTTCTTCTACCAACTCAGGTGGTAAACAGTGAATAAGCGGACATCTCTTTTACTTTTCTTGTGTTATAAATGTGGCTATGGGAAACAGTCCAAGACTGTGGGATAATTACTCATGCATTGTAATTTGAAAAATATGTTTTTTTGTGTTAGAAATGCTAGACTTATTTGCTTTCATATTATTCATGTAACCTTCTAAGTAACACCCGGTCCAGGTTAGGATTGGTTGTTATAAGGTTGGTTCCATTAAATTTTGAGTAACTCCTGGCCAGCAAGGCCCATAATATCGGTGGAAAATGGCGGGTCGTTACAACCTGGTTACGTGTTAGATGATGGGGCTGGATTAGGGACATTGGCTAGGTTGCCGGTCATGGGCCGAGAAAAGTCGTGGGCTGGGGCTAGCAACGGGCTAGACTAGGGACGTTGGTTAGGCTACCAGTCACGGGCCAGAAAGGTCATGGGCTGGGGCTAGCAACGGGCCAAGTATAGGCATTTCGGCGACGAAATTTCCTAAGGTGGGTGGATTGTGAGATCCTTCAACTTAGTCCCACATCTAACTCCAACTGGGAGAATATCCTGTTTATAAGTGAGAATGGACTATTGATCTTTAACTTATGTTAACAATTTTAAAGAAATGACAAGCCAATTACGTTGCACTATGGACCAGATTGTTACAGATGGTATCAGAGCAACCTGGTTACGTGTTAGATGGTGGGCTTGATTAGGGACGTTGGCTAGGCTGCCGGTCACAAGCCAGAAAGGTCGTGGGCTGGGGCTAGCAACGGGTTGGACTAGGGACGTTGGCTAGGCTGCCAGACACGGGCCAAAAAGGTCATGGGTTGGGGCTAGCAAAGGGCCAAGTATAGGTATTTCGGGAACGAAATTTCCTAAGATGGGTGGATTGTGAGATCCCTCAACTTAGTCCCACATCTAATACAAACTGGGAGAATATCATGTTTATAAGTGAGAATGGACTATAGATCTTTAACTTGGGTTAACCATTTTAAAGAAATGACTTAGGCCCATTACGTTGTATCTTTGGGCAAGTCGTTACACGACTAAACTAAAAAATAAAAAGGCCAAGCATGTAACGTCCAACGGGGGTACCAAAGCCAAAGTTGGATAGGGCCGGGTAAACACATACCATACGATACACGAATCACGGTAAGAAGAGCCAAACCCCACTAACCCGATTTGGGTAACGGCTGAACTAACTCTAAAACTCTCGAGCAAATGGCTCGGGTTTTACATTTAGGCTCCTCACCAATCTTCTTATCACCATGACTTTGCTAATGAACAATCTAATGCAAATGCAAAAGCATTTTATAATCTCATAAGACAACAAGATCGAGAATTGTATCTAGGTTGTGATTATGCATCTCCTTTATATACAATTGCAACGTTATTATTGAATAAAAAAATATGTTGTGATATTGCTCAAACAATATTTGATAAGTTTGAGTTTGTTATAAAAAGTGTTTGGCCAAAAGAGAATAAGTTCGCGGGTTCTTCAATACTCTAGCAAACTCATGGTTTAATTGTCACCAACAGTACTTTCCCAGACTATTCTGTTGATAATACTAGTGATCATTAGTGGTTCCTCACGTATGTGGGTCAGTTTATGGGTTTTAGTGGTGACCTACCATCAAGCATTCTGGAGCAAAGTTGCTAAGGTCCACAAGGCTCAATGAAGCATCATGATTATTCATGTGATTGTTTATACTTGTGATTTTTTGTGATTCATCTCCATACCTCAAAGGGTTGGTTTTGGAGAATAGTTTTTGTTATGTTATACTAAGCAAGTTGTGAGTTTGACGCTTCCATAAGTGGATTAAACATTGGTTCCCAAATTATTTTAAATAATTAATTGAACAAACAAGGATGATCTAAATATACGCAAGATAAGTATGCCAATAAAGTTTTCATGTTAAGTAAATTTTGTTAATATGCCAGAGCTCGTTAGTACGTCACATGGGTAGTAGTTAACTAGTTTGTAGATTTATATTTACTACAGTCATGCTATGTTAATCTTCTGGTAAATGTTTAATGGTTATGTTATTGATTGATGCAAGTTCATGAATATAGCTTAATTTTATTAGTTTTCTTCGGTGATTCATGAGTTAGCAAGGGTTTTTAGGCCTACAACTAGGCGATTTAGTATTCATTTGGGATTTTTAAGGTATTTTATTTGCATGCATCATATGGATTTTGCACTACCGGATTGCCCCTGCGGGCCCTAACTTGATTGAGTCATAGATTTTCATTCGATTGAGTTCAGGGGTAGGAGGCCTATTTGGCCATCTTGCCTCGATTACCTCCAATAAAGGCACTTTTAGGATTTGAGTTAGGTTTAATTTTGGATGGTCTCGATCCAAGCTTTCCACCCTATGTATATTGAATATACCCATAGGTGGGTGCCACTAGACCGCAAGTTGTCGAATATTTAGATTGTGCCATGTGGCAAAATCTGAGCCATCCACGTTGGCCATAGCATTCTCCCTTTGATTTTACTAATACTTTCCCACATTTTTCAGAACTATGCACCCACAGTGCCGCGCCCACTTTGGGTTGCCGCCGGCGTGACCCCGGCCCTTCTCCGGCCACTAGATCAGTATGGCCGTGACCACCTCACAGTCGGCTATCGGTCCATACCCAATGTCACCATCGGTATCGCCATCACCGTCGGCGACCAAGTTTTATCAAAATTCATCACTGCCACTGCCACCCTTTCGAGCCATTTTCCGGCACAGGCAGGCCACCTCTGGTCGATCCAACCACCCTGATTGCTTCCCTCACTGAGATCTTCATTTTGAGACCACCTACGACCACCTCCGTGGCCGCAATCACCACCGACGACGTAGCCGCACCCGGCGGCGATACAGCCGTTTTCAGACCCGCCACAGGCCGGACTCGTTGATCGCCACCACCACCATGTTCCTCGTCACATGGGTCGACGATCCCAACTGGTGGTGGCTCCAGCTGCACTATCATCGGCATTTTTGGTGACGGACACTGTTGCCTCCTCGTTCGGCCCATTTACCCGCTGCATGCGCATGCGACAGACTGGCTGCGCTCGGGTCCGCCAACCCACCAGTCCATGCCTGAGTCTGCCTGCCGTGCCCGAGTTCATGTCCATCATATCCACCCAATTAACTAGGCCCATTTTCCAATTAACCCAGACCAAGCTGGTTTAGTTTGGTTTGCTCTCGTTCAGCTGGTTTTGTCCAGTTCGGCTCATTTTCAGCCGATTTCGGTTGTTTCTCAACTAATTTCAGTAATTCGAGACTCTTTAAATTAGTTTAGATGTATATTCACATTATTTACCATTTTTGGATGTCATGAGTATTTTTTTATCAATTAATTATTTTATTTATTTATTTGTTCATGATTATTAATTTTTTGTATATATATTTATTGACTAGGATGAATGATTATGTGACTAATTATTGTTATTGATAATGTATTTATTCATCGATATTATTCGTGTTCATGTTTATCTTATCTTATTTAAGTAAGTAATTAATTATTAGTATTTTACTCATGTTTTAGTTATACGTATCTAGTCCTATGTTCGTATACTCGATATTTATATTAATATTCTTCCTAATAAATTAATATTAGTTATTTATTTATTTTTATTTTTTATTAATAATATATAGTTACTTATTAATATTAGTATTATTATGTTTAGTAAATTGTATTTATTTATATACTTATTTATTTATTCCTTACGTGTATGTTATTATTTATTTCTATTTAATTAGGCATTCTTGTATTATGTAACTATGATATTATTATTATTTAGTGATTAATGAGTATTAACTATTTATTTATTTATTGAATAATTATTAATTTAATTATTAAATTATTTAATTATTTATATGTTTACTAATACGAATATATAAGATATTTACTCGTGCTTAGCCGTACATTTATATAGTATAATTATATTATTATTTTATGAATAGACTATTATTATTGTCATGTCTTTATTATTTATCTATTTATTCATGAGTGTATTTATTTATTTATTGTTTATTTATTAGTTATTTCCTTTATCATCTCTTGATTTGTGTGTTGTATGTTTAGTTATAGGTTTGCTAGCATTGTTTTATTTATTAGGATGTACTGATGAAATAAGCACACACCAGGAGCATGCATCATATAAGGACATTGGTATTTACTTAGCAGTGGGTGTCGATGTAGGTTATGATTCTGAGCTCACCATAGATGTGTCGAAGTGCTTGGAGCTTGGACTATAGGTAGAAATTGTCTCCAGTTCATTTTTAGATTTGGTGGTCTCAAATTTATTTTAAGATTAGTCATGGTCTCTTAGTTCATTCTGAGATTAGAAATTGTCTCCAGCTCATTCTTAGATTATTGCCGACAAGGCTACTGGGTTTGGGAAAATACAGCATTTCATAAAGTTATACCAGTTTGGGGAAATACAACATTTTATATAATTATACCTATTTGGGAAAATACAATATTTCATATAGTTATACCAGTTTGAGGAAACACAACATTTTATATAATTATGCCTGTTCGGGAAAATACGACATTTCAAATAATTATATAGACCTGGATATTTCAAACTTGCAGCCGTAACCAATGATCCTAATCTGAACGAGAATATAAAATTATACATAAGTATAATTTTATTCGAGTATAAATGCATGCAACTAAATGTCTAACATATATATCATTATTAAAATTTTGACAACATATCATGTAACAATTCAAAAATATTAAAGATTAATTTCTCAACAAATCTAGTGAAATAATTAGTTATTCATGTGATATAATCATTTAGGATCCTATTTTTCTTTTGCGGTGATAATTATCAACCTTGATCTTGATGATTTAGTTGACAGTTATAATTTTTAATCACTACTATTATTTACAACAATTTAATTAATTAAGTTATTCAATCAAATTATTTTAAATAATTTGCATTATTTCAATTCATAAATATTATTAATAAAATTATTTTAATTTATTCGACTGTATAAAGTTTCGAACTTTATTTATTTTCATTATGCTATTTAGGTTCGACGTGAGTGATTTCTACCCGACTATAGTTTAATAACCCATTTTTAATATTACTGACTCATTATTAAAATAATCACTTTGTTTACCTAATATTAAATTTAATATGGTAGAGTAAAATCTTTATTTTTATTAATTACTTATAACCATCCGACTTAATAGTACATGAATTACTTATTACCAATTAATTACTACAGTGATTATATTACTTATGGATTGCCAATTTTTATTTATGCCAATAACTATGTACATTACATATATAACTTAGCAATTATTATTCATCCAATCCTAAGTTACTTGAGTTATGCCACTATGACTAGTAATAACAGGTACTACGACGTTCCCCAAACAAAAGAAGAAACCAGCAACCCTAGACACAACAAGCATACTATAAAGAAAGGACGATCAACCACAAACTAGCAGTGCAACTCACGATGCCTTCATCGACAGGAGGGCGCAACCAGCACAAATCAATACATGCTCAACAAAACAACCAAACGACCCCAAGAAACCCAGCAATTCATGCAACCAGGATCGACAAGACCCCATGCATAAGATGCTAGGGATCCTGCAATTCCACCAGGCGTCTCCAATAAAAAAAATAATCAGGCGTTGCTACATGCACAACCTGATTTGGAAGCCACCGACTGAACCGTATGCCTACTTGACAAGGCACCGCAGAAAACACTCCAAAACACAAGCTGAGAGCAAGGAAAACTAGGGGAGACAGGAAGGAGATGGTGGCGATCGGGCCAACATGCAACCTTCTCCCCAAACAAAAAAAATGTGGGAAAACAAGAAGACGTGAATAACGTCATCAACCCTACATCCTTACCATCAAAACCATGCATGCAAGAGTCCGGATGTAGGAGCCCATACAGACAATGGGACGAGGTGCTCACGCAGCGGTGAGGGGGGTGCCTGGGGCGGGGGGGCAGACAAGGATGTGGACGGCTAGGGAAAAGGATTTCCCACAATCTTCACAAAAACTATACTTTCATATATACAAGCTCAACGAGTCCCTCAATTAAATTCTTACAGCCTACCCTACCGCCCATTCATGAATAGGCATCAACTTGGCTAAAGTTCGTGTTCACCTTTTCCTCCTACTCTACCAAGTCAAGTCACCCACCCAAGACCAGGGGTTTGGCCTTTAGGTCGAACCATGACCGGTCGACTAATGATCATCAATAATCATGATGGCCAATCATGTCAGTTACCCGTACTTCACTTAACTGGGTGACCGGGTAAATAATAAAATATAATTACCCGGGTAGAATTAACCGGGTAAAAAATATAACACGTTCGGTCCTTTACACGGTCACTACCTAGATCACATCTAGCACTCGCCTAGCACTCCTGGTAATGCTTGGCCCTCCTCTTGGTACTCCTGATGTAAAACCCGTGACTCGAGTCAGAGTTTTACGGGAGTGAACCAGTCGGTTCGA
>JAURVB010000477.1:0-31900 GCA_033002965.1 Piper betle | reverse complement strand
CTTGCATATTGCTCCTTATCATCACTAACAATTTACCGAAAAAAGGAGTTAATTTTGCCAACACAAGGAAGATAAACTTCTGTTTACAGCAGACATCAAATTTTGCCCACATCCAATCTGACGGTATCTGTTTCTGAATTGGAAGCTTCACTTTCTACACATGCAGAGAAAAGCTTATCACCTTTTGAGGAAAAAGAGAAAGGTTTACCATCTAAATAACAAAAAATTACTGATCATTAATTGTGTGATGAGAGTTTGACGATGACATGACTACCACCAATAGTTACGGAAATAGACCAACCTTTAAACACCCAAGAAAGCTATTATATGAGACTGTTTCACGTGCCTAGCTTTACCTTCGCCAAAACATTCGATATTTTGGATCATACTTCATAGTGGGCTTGTACCCTTTTCGTTGAGTTTCTCGTAGCTTGAACCGAGTTAGTTAGGGCTGGCTGGGGTGAGCTACCTCGCGAGTTTTTACCACCAGACTCAAATTCAATTAATTTTAAGCTCAATTCATAACTCGATCTAAAAAATCGACACGACTATGTTACAATAAAGCTAGTTTCGAGGTTTATAGTTAGGGGAAAGTTTTTCTCTGCCAGGGGCAGGAAAATTTTCCAGCCCCAAACTTTAGTATGGATTGTCCTTATGATCGGACGACCTAGATATGATCGTCTTTATGATCGGGAGAGGGGGGGCGGACAGGACGATGGGGGAGCAGGAGGAGGGGGAGGGGACAAGGGGGCGGGGGGGGGGCTGGGGAGGATTGATTTGTGGTTGGTGGGCAGAGGGGCGAGGAGGGTGAGGGTTGGTGGGCAGAGGAGGTGGGCAGAGGAGTGGGCGATAGTGGGGCTGAGGGGATGGGGGAGGGAGGCAGGGGGGAGGCGATTGGGGGTGGGAGATGGTAGGGGGCAGGGCGATGGGGTGGTGATGGGAGTGGCCTCGCGGTGTCACCACCGCCGACACCCTTCTGCCTCCCGTAGCCCACCCCCGTCCCCCTGCCATCGCCCACCCCCGTCGCCCCTTCCCCCCACACTTCATCGCCCAACCCCCGTCACCCATCCCATCGCCCCCACCATTGCCCCTCTACCCACCTCCATGGCTCCTCTGCCTGCCCCCCATCATCCCCTCCTCCCACTCCCCGACTGCAGACACCCTCCTCGCTGAGGCTGATCCCGCTACCAGCACGGCGATTCCCCACTCCGTTGCTCCTCCACAGCCGCCCGCCCCAAACCCCCTCCCGTTGCTCCCTCCTCCCTCACCCACGGATGCCCCCCTCCACAACAGCCGATCCTTGGTACCGCGCTTCCCCACACCGTTACTCTTACCGCGCTTCCTCACCCCTCGAGGATATGGGCTATCCTTGTAATCAGACGGCCCAAATCAAGTTTTTTAACCAATAAACTGCGTCGTCCTTGTAATTAGATGGCTCAGGTCAAATGTGGCGCACATAAGCTCAATTCATTGTTCAATCTCAAAAATCAACTTCACTCTGTTACAATAAAGCCGGTTTCGATGTTTATAGTTATATCGAAGTTGAGTAGATTCGACTCGAAAAAAAATGAGTTAGTCCACTCATTGTTACCACTTAGCGTTGAGCTGAGCTGGGCTTAAGGTAATGGCTTATTCAAAATTAATCCTTCCAATACTTCATTTAAAATTAATGGACAGAGTCAGCAGGAGTTTGTTGTACCACTCACGGCCAACTCCAATAAATCATTCTACCAAAAAGTGTGGATCGAGGGCGGTTTTGAAATCTTCATCTTGCCACTGGAGTTTGTTGCACCACTCGCGGCTACCTCCAATATATCATAGTCCTTCAGGTGCCTTGTTTTCCTTCACCAGGCCTCTGGTAGTACTCTCAACTCTGGACAATGACCCAAGTTAAAGTAGCGGAGGGAAGGAAATGAGATGGCATCACTGCATATGCTCTTCAACTGGGAAAGAGAAAAAACCCTAATCTTTCAAGTGTCGGGAAGCAAATACCAGGTGAATGATCCGACAAAGTTTTACCCTCAACCACCTGAATCACTTCTTCCAACTTGCTAAAGAGTTTTAAAAAATTGATCACTTAAAACAGATAGCAACCTATCATGATTGAAGAAGACAAAAATTTATCACTGAAAGTGAATAACTTGTGAAAAATTGCAAGGGAATAAAATAAATTACTAAATGAAGAACTTATTTAACCGCACATGAATCAAAACTAATTAAAAATTAATTGATTAAAAAAATAAAAAGAGCAACAAGGGTGGTGTTTCCATTAAATCTAAAATTCTTACAAGAAAGAAAATATTCAAAGCAGGAAAGGGAATAAGCAACACAATCAAGAATAGTAATAGCCATCTTTTCAAACCCTAAGGACAAACTTGATAAAGCAACCTATCCAAGAGAAAAATCCTTTCATAATCCACTGGGAATTCCAAATCATATATTCCAGTTTGTAGGAAACATTTCAAAAATGCATGACACGTCATTGTCTTAATTTATATCATAAATTGAAAACCTTTTCAAACCATTTATAAAAACAAGATTTTACCTTCTGCCCTTCTTTGTCGGCCCCTGCTGCAGTTATTTTACCTTCTCAACTCAAAAAAGTGTGGATCGAGTGCGGCTTTGAAATCTTCATCTTGCCACTGGAGTTTGGTGTACCACTTGCGGCCACCTCCAATAAAACATTCCCCTTCAGGTGCCTTATTTTCCTTCACCAGGCCTCTGGTATACTCTCAGCTCTGGACAATGACCCAAGTTGAAGTTAGCGGAGGGAAGGAAATGAGATGGCGTCACTGCATATGCTCTTCAGCTGGGGAAGTTCCCAAAGCCCTACTTTTTCAAGTTTGGGGAAGCAAATACCAGGTGAATGATCCAACAAAGTTTTATCCCCAGCCACCCGAATCACTTCTTCCAACTTGGTCGCAATCGCTAATTTTGAGTACAAAAGTTAAGTTGCTGGAAAAAGATTATTCAGTACTACAATCAGATGTGGGTCGTCGCTTATTTTTGCATCAGTTGGAGCTGGTGTTGGTGCTTTGCTTATCCAGCAATTCATTAGGCCAATGGATTGGTAAGTGGAGCTGTCAATCAAAAACTAAATATATTTTGTCAATGGTGGGATACTGCGACTATTGAACTTGGATGCATTATTATTCCCAATTGGGTTTTATATTCTAATGTATTACAGACATGTATCACAAAAGAAAATAAACATAATTTTCCATATTTCAAAGATTTTGTTATATTGTTTCTAATTTGAATGAGATGGAAGTCATTCCAAGATTATATTCATACAACTAAATCTATTGGGAGAAAAAAATAAAGCAACCTTTGGAAGATAAAAAAGACCAAGGCAAGAGAAAATCCTTTCATAATCCACCGAGAATTTCAAATCATATATTCCAGTTTGTAGGAAACTTTTTCAAACCATTTATAAAAACAAGATTTTACCTTCTGCCCTTTCTTTGTCGGCCCCTGCTGGCAGTTATTTTACCTTCTCAACTCAAAAGTGTGGATCGAGGGCGGCTTTGAAATCTTCATCTTGCCACTGGAGTTTATTGTACCACTCGCGGCCACCTCCAATATAACAGTATCTTCAGGTGCCTTATTTTCCTTCACCAGGCCTCTGGGTAGTACTGTCAGCTCTGGACAATCATTCAAGTCAAAGTGGCGGAGGGAAGGAAATGAGATGGCATCACTACATATGCCCTTCAGCTGGGGAAGATTCCAAAGCCATAATTCTTCAAGTTTGGGGAAGCAAATACCAGGTGAATGATCCGACAAAGTTTTATCCCCACCCACCTGAATCACTTCTTCCAACTTGCTGCATTCAAGAATTTCGAGCTCGACAAGGCTCTGAAGATGTTCAAGTCCGGAGATGTGCTTCAGGGAATCGCAAATGTCCGATCTTCAGAACTCGTATGTTGGAAAGTGCCGTCTGACTCATCACTTGCATCTTTTCTAGCCGATCGAAGAAGCCAATCTCGAGCTTTTCTAGCCAAGGGAAGCATAAATCGTTAATTGTCGGGGGACTTGAAATTTCTTGATTGGGCATCCTTGGATTATTAGGGTTCTCAATGGCAAGGATGACAATTGGGTGAGAAAAGAAGCACCGTCGTTGCAGATGTGCTCATCCTCGTCTTTCCTACAACCTTGATACCTAAATGACAGCCTCTTCAACGATGTCAACCCCTGGAAGAAGCTCGGTGGCAGTATCTTGAAATTTCTAATCGGAAGCCTTAGCTCTCTCAACTTGTGCATATTCCTGAATGTGTCATTAGGAATCAGTTCAACACAATGGAAAGAGTCAACATCATCCAGTTCAAAGATTTCCAGTTTGTTCAAATTTCCGAGTCCTATGGGCAACTCCACGCGAGCCTCTATTTTGAGGAATAGTTTCTTCAAATTGACCAATTGACAAATTACCTGTGGGAACTCTACAAGGGGACTGTCTATACGTAGCTCCTCTAACTTCTTCAAGTTTCCTACCTCCACTGGTAACTTCATCAAGGCTCTCTTTCTCTGTATATTTCTAGTACTGCATACCAGTCTTCTTAGCTCAGTGAGTTCTCCAATCGCTTCTGGAAGATCGATATGCATTTTCTCGAACCAGTTGTAAAAATGCATCACTTGTAACTTCCTCAGATTTCTAATCTCATCCGGTAATCTTTCCAGGTTTGTATCAATCAGTTCAAGATGTCTCAGCTCTGTCAGTTCTCCAATTGATGTTGGAATTCCATCAAATTTAACTCCCTGCAATTTTATAACTCTCAGTTTGGACATAGATGTGACGCGGCTAAAATTGTACGCTATCCTATGTGGAGTCTATTCTGCAAACTGATAAGAGTGGTCAAATTGCTGCAAATAGCTTCCTCTGGCAATTTGGAATCATCACACCATACGGAATACCGACGAGACTCTGTTTTGTCAGTTATGTCACGAGAGTTAGCGATCCAGATTCCCATGTCACGGATTACATCGTGTATTCTCGTGCTTAAAGGGTTACATTGGAGTGTCTCAAAAAGGCATGCAGCTTGCAGTGTTCCAAAGATGTTCATTCCTTCATCAAACGCTTCCTGATAGCTGCCATTCAAAGTCAGAATCCCTTCTCCAATCCAACATTCAATGAGCATGTTGGCCTCTATGACTCTATCCTCGGGATATAAACAGGTATACAAGAAACAATCCTTTCTCTTTGATTCGACAAAGAGTCAAAGCTTAACTTCAATTGAGTAAACAGACCCGCGGCTGCAGGGATATCAGCTGGATCGCGTTGAAGAGTAGCCAATGCATGCCTCCACTCCTCCAGACGCCTTCTAGACGCCATAGACCTTCCGATGACTTTGAGTGCGAGTGGCAACCCTTTGCACTCTCTTGCAACATCTTTGGAAATCTCCACAATGTCATCATAGCTCTCAATATCGTTCTTGCTGCCGACACTTCTTTTAAATAAAGCCCAAGAATCATCCCACCCCAAAGGTTCCACCTCAATCAGTTCTGCCGACTGCATTTCCTCACATACAGCCGACTGCATTTCCTCACATACAGCTTTTGATCTAGTTGTGAAGATTAGCTTGAATGTTGCTGTGTCCAGATTCTCTTGACCTAATATGCCAAGCTTCTCAAGATCTAAAGATTCCCAAATGTCGTCAAACAATATAGCAACATTATTGTTCTTGAGTGCAGCATTTATTTTGTCAGCTCGTCTATAACGGTTGTCATGCTTGTTCAAGTCTAAGTCTAAATTTCCCATTATCACTTCTTGGATCATATTCATGTCCACTTTCTTGGATACATCTACCCAAATGACTTCTAAACGCCTTCAAAGAGAAGTGGAATCCTAGCATACGAAAAAGGAAGCTGATCAGTTGTTCATGCATTTGAAAAGAAAACCGATCAACGTCTCACGCACTGAAAAACATTAGAAGCCAAAATAAAAAACCCAGAAATCTAAGCTTTAAAAAAAAGGATGTCTTATAGTTACTTTTTAGACATATCAAACAAATTGCAGCAAGCACACAACAACACTGACTTGCACCAAAGCAGGTAGAATCACCAAAAGCATTCCACCATCCAAAACTTTAATTGATAAACAAACATACATCCATTTAAAAAACACACATGAAGCTCATTCAAAGTCTGTAACTTTGACCCTTAGAAAAAACAACAACTCACCGGACGAGGGGGAATCACCGACTTCTCAGCACGAGGACAGCTGCAGCCCAGTAGTTGCCATCGGGAGCAGCCTCCAAATGCACGGGCATCCCCACCCCAACCCAATCAACCGAACGGAATTCGCGATTTTGCGCTGCCAAGGTATCTCGGCCGGCCGAGGCAAGCTCGCTGATGCCTCCGCCGGCGCTTGCTGCTTCAAAGGCGGACTCGGCCCCCTTCCTCGAGTTGCAGGACAAGCAGGCGAAGCCGGGTCGCTTGTTGGAGGAAAGCGAAGAGAAGGCGAACCGTGCGAGGTTCGACATGGCCGGGGAGGGAGAGTGGTGTGAAGAGGAGGAGGAGGAGGGAACCGGCCTCGCCCGAGTAGCCGCCGGAGACGGCGAAGGCGGGTGAGACCTGCTTCGACCCGCTTCGACCCGCTTAAACCCTTGATCGCCCCAGGTCATGGACGGTTGGTCCACGTCCGTGTCCATGCGGCGCCGGCCCATAAGGATGAGCATTTTGTATGGTGGACATGGACAGATAATTGCTGCCTGCAATAGTTTTTTCCCTTTTTCATTTATTAAAATTATTATAAGTTAGTTACGAAAGAATTATATTAAAAAAATGGCTTAGATGAGAAAGAAATGAAGACGAAAAATAAGAAATCTACAAGTGTGCTGTGTTGTGCAATTTTGTTCTTTAATTCGTGTGCTTGTCCGGGTTAAAAATTAAAACTAATTTATTTTCTCAATAAGATTAATAATATGAAATACAATGCCACACACTCTTTCATGATGATCCAATTCGGGTTTCCGGTCCGTAAGCCACAAAATTGAGTTGAGCTCAAGCCTCGCTTGTTCGGGCTAATGAAATGTTAGGATTGAATACAAGATCTTTTTACCTTCATTTTTATTATTACACCAACGATTTTGAACAGTACATAAATACCAAACAAATATTACATAACTATATTTTCTGAACAAAGAGCCCGAGCCGAGTCAAAGATCAGCCCGAGATGAGCTTAATGCGGTGGCAAACGTGATTAGTTAGTAACTCTCAATGCGGAAGGGAAGGCGATTATCGCCATTGTAATACAAACCTCTGTTGCATGAATCGGCCGATTACCGTGCGTGAATCAGCCGTATTTAAATCGGATTCGGCATTCGCATCCGATCCCATTTCGGGCCCACTCCGGTCGGCCCCGAATCTGAGCTCCTGGGAATCTGGCCGAGATCGGCCGATTCCCGATCGATGTAGCTCGGGAATCGGAATCGGCCAATTTAAATCGGAATCGGTTTTTTGAATTAAATTACTAAAATACCCTAGGTATGATTTTTATTAAATTATTTAAGTACGGGTAAAATGGTAATTTTGATTTTAAAACATAAAATCAACCCCGCTGCCCATCCGCCCGCTGCTGCCCGTTTCCGCCCTCGTCGTGCTCCCGACTCCGAGCTCGCCGTCGACCGGGCTACTGACGTCGCCGTCGACCGGGTTACCGACGTCGCCGTCGACCGGGCTACCGACGTCGCCGTCGACTCGGGCTACCGACGTCGCCGTCGACTGGCTACCGACGTCGCCGTCGACTGCTACCGACGTCACCGCCGAAGTGTGGCCGGACCGAACCGGGCCGTGATGCACGAATCGGCGCGACCCCGCCGCTCCGGGCCGCCTCGCCGCCGGCTGCTGGTTGTTGATTGTTCGTCTGACCGGGCTGCCGACATCCTCCGACGTCGCCGCCGCGAGACTCGCCGCCGACCGCCGGCGGCGGCGGCGGGGGTAAAGAGTGGCATTTTCGTAATTAAAGTTGACTCGAGTCTAACTCGAGTTAAAAATAATAATTAATTCTAAATAATTTTAAAAAAATCTTAAAAAATATTTAAAAATATCAAAAACTATAATAAACAGAATAATATCAAAATAACATCAATACCCAATTTTAATATATTTATATTATAAATTGTCAAATTATTATATATGATCGATTAAATTAATTTGGACCGATTTAACTGAACCGATTCTTGGCCGATTCAGACCGATTCCGATTCCGACTCCCTGATTCACGCAACCATGATAGAAACAAACTGGAATTACTTAAGAAATTCATATTTTAATTTTTTTATTATTTTTGATGTAAAAAGAAAAAAAAACACCATCCGCCACTTCAAGTTGTCTCATATGATTTGGGATTTTGGCTTCAAGATGTGACATGACATCAAATCGATGCCGGCAACTGAACAAGCCCATAAAAAAATCTACACTAATGTAAACAACAGCAGGAACAATCGGTGGTGCAGGTGAGCATTATCCGACAGAGAAGGTGGTTTGCACGTATTTAGTTGTGCAAAGAGAACGGATCATCTAACAAACCCATTATTGGTAGACAAATGGTGGCTGACCAGGTCGACAATGGCTCCGGTTTCCTTCTGCGTGATTGAGAGCAACGACCTCCACACCAACGTGGATGCCAATATACCTCTCTTTGAGCCTCCTCCTCATCCTCTTCCATTCGTTTTGTTCCAGTTAATCATGTTTGTTCCAAGGAAACCAGTTCTATATCTTCCACAAATCTTGCTAACCTTCTCCTCAATCTCCCTAACCTACTAGGTACGGGAGCATAGAGTCCCCATTCTGTCCATCCAGATTGTTGTCATAGCTGGTATTTATAGTAGTGATCTTTTCATGTGCAGATGTTGTTTGGTTGATCTGTGACAAAAACTAGCTATATATTCATAATGGCGCCACAAGTCGATGAAACTCTTAATGGGAAAAAGATCAGACCAATGTCTTCCACTGCAAGTTCTCCACAAGGAGAGACCTCCATCGCCACCCCGACGTCGAAACCCAATTATCTGAAGCCCACAATTAGCTCATCCGGGATCGAAGCTCGTAACAACGTGAAGAAGCGACCAGATAAAGCTCAGGCTGTCTCAACTCGGCCGGCACGAGCAGCCATGGAAAGGCGTCCTTCCTCCTTCAAGCACCCTCAGAAAGCACCATCGTCTATGAGCACCAAGGAGAAACCTCTCCTCCGATCCCGATCTGCCAACCAGAGATCTACCACCCCCGTGTCTCCCAAAGCTGCTTCCGACGCAGCTACCAAATCTGCCAGAGGTGGGAAGCCTCAGACCCCACCAAGCAGTGGGTTCTTAAGAAAGAATCCACTTCTCATGTCAAAGCCCCAGCTGCATTAACAGCATCGGATAGCACGACCCCAGACAATGACAATCTATCACCCACATCAGATCAGCAAGGCCGACCAGACCATTTGATGGACGTCGAAGGAAGCGAAAAGGGAAACCAAGGTCATTCGGAGGAGCATGAGCCAACCCGTGAAGCAACAGAGGAGGTAAAGGAAGAGCCAGAAATCGAAGACCTGGGAGAAGTCATCCAGAACACCACTAATCACGACGACACAAAGAAGGAGCAGGTTGACGAGACACATGAAACAGGAAATGTGATCCAAGAGTCTAAAGAGAGGCCAACGAGTAAGGTGTTTGATGAGGAGACTCCACAGGAAAACAAACAAGAGAAGCCCATTGACGAAGAGAGGATATTGGGCACGGCGGGAAGTTCTGAAGAGGTAGCACCAGCACCAGACAGATCAAACGTTGAGAAAGCAAATGTTGAACGGAGAGGAAAACAGGGGAAATGCAAAAGATGAAGTAGAAGTCACAGAGCTCAAACCAGAGCCAGAAAAAGAAGTGAAGAAGAGCCCCACGCCAGAGAATGAGGCGGTGAGGAAGGCGGCAGTTAGGGGGAAGAAGGACGCTCCGGTTTACAACGAAGTAATTGAAGAGACGGTCAGTAAGCTAGCAGAGAAACGAAAGAACAGAGTGCTTGCACTTGCAGGTGCATTTGAGACGGTCATTTCATTGCACGAAGCCGAAGCCCAAGCTCCAAAAGATAGAGCCTAGTTCTTTTCGTTTGGCTCTTCCATATGTTACAAAATCATATTTCCCAGGCAACCATGTTCAGTTTTTTGTTCATTGCTTTCTGTTTTTCTGACTTGACATATCGGTCATCCTGTTCATTCCATTAGTTACATTCGTTGTATGATTATCAGAATAAATGTGGTTTCATCATGTATATAGCATTTTGGTTCATACTCTTGCTGCTCTCGTGACAAGTGTAGTTACGATTCTACAATCGCTCAACCCCAATGCTCATAAGAAATTTAAGCACAATAAAAAAGCATGGAACCAAGTGCTCGAAAAAATTGAAGAAATAGAACAAGATTAGATTGTTGCTGCTTCAAATTTGAAGGAAAGGGTAGATCAAGAAAGCCTTCCTCCAATCGTGTAGCAGCTCCTATATAGGCACTAGGCAAAAGGTGGCTTGTTACGGAACAACGAAACCCCCGTGTCTGAAATAGGGCCATTTGATTTAACTGGCAACAAAAAAAAAAGACGAGAGAGAGCTGATGACACAGATTTGCTAAACTCAAACACATAATAATAGATTGTAGAAGTTTATAAATCAATGTCATGTAATACATGACCAAGATGTGCCCAGGCATTGTGGCATGAACCAAACAATTAAGATCCAAGCAATCTTCCACTGGACATAAAAAGTATCGGCTCCAAGCGGCAGACGGGTTGCCATAGAAAAGGCACCTGCTGTTGACTCGGTTTATAGAGCCTTGTTCTTCCGACGTCTAACAAAACGTAACAACAAATTGAAAAAACGGGAGCAAAACACTCAAAACTGAAGAAATTAAAAAAACAAACTGATGGAGAAGAACAATAGACAAAGAAGGAGCATAAAATGGGCAAAATCCAATCTTAGCAGGATGTATATAAAGAAGATAATGGAGATCTCCTCTTCTCCGGCAGCCAAAGGGAGGTTGGCGGCGGAGGACAGAGGGCGGCGTGCTTAGGGTTTCCTCGGATAAGTCTGTCATATATACACTAGTAAGATCCGCGGTGAATAACTGAATATTATAATATCAAATAGTAACTATTTATACGTAGCCCACTGGGCCGTTCATTTCCTGCCCTGATGTGGAACACTCCTGGATGGCCTTGAATAATAATAATAAAAAAGAACACACCTAGAAGCTAGTGTGAATTTAAAAGTTAAAACTAATCTTTTTAAATATTTTATCATAGCGCCAGATTGTACCACTCTAAATTAGGAAGGGTTTAAAATTTTGTATTATTTTCATTAATATTAATTTTTTAGAATAAAATTTTTATAAAATCTGATTTTTGTTGTGAAAGATTTTAATATTTTAATCGGCATTAATAAATAATAATAAATATATTTTAAATATTTATTTAAATATTTTATTTATAATTTTAAAATATAATTCAACTGATTCGATTGAGATGAACCAAATATATCACATACCATTTAAAAGTTTAATATAGTCTTTAATATTATACTTAAAATTATAGTTAAAGTATATGATGTCATGTCATACTCAATTAAATACAGATCACTATTCTTTGGAAATAAAATTTAATCACCCTAAATTAAAAATAAAAACCAATGTTTTTAAAACAATAATTGTTACCATGACGGATTTTTTAATGGCATGCAATACTATTAGTTTAATAGGGTAAAACCAAGTTGAACCACATTTAATATGTGATAATAGATTAAATCTAATGCAACTATATTAATAAATTTAAATTCATTCACATTATCAAATAATATAACTTAGTTTAGTGTCATCCACTCCTCGAACAGGTTTTGACTTTTGAGTAAAATAAGCTTATACCTCTCTCATATCTCTACATAAAAACCAAAATATTCTTAAAATATCGTGGTTCGGTGAAAACTGCGTTAAAAAGTCAGGTACAGTTGCATGTTTGGTTTGACATGCTAAACTAGACCAGGCTAGAGTCCGGTACCGGATATCCTAGGACCGTCGGTCCAATCAGGTTTTTAAAATACTTATAAAAACTTTAGAATCTAGGTTAACCATTGATTAAGGAAATTTTAAAATTAGAAAAATAAAATAAAAACTAGTCTATCTATAGAAGTCTAAAATATAAAATATGGTAGTAATTCCAATATTGAGGAGAATTGTGACATAAAAATAAGGGCATACCCATAAATCTTTAGTTTAGTTAGTTGTTTATGAAAAGAAGTGATCCAGGGCCCATTTATTTGTTCTGGGTTTAGGTCAATTTATAAATAGTACAAGCCTGCCTAAATATATTAATGTGTGTTAAGGTAGGTTATAAGCCCGTGGGCTGAGAAAAAGAAATAAGTAAATTGGAAGACCTTTTCAAATAACGGTCTTACAGTCTTACTTACCTCTATTGATTACTGGGAAAATATAATATAAATAAGAATAGATTGATTTATCAGCCTCCAATAATTTGGTTATATGGTTAAAATTTTGAATAAATAATATCAGCTCGTCAATTTACACTTAAATCCATGTCTTTGACACCCCGCCTAGCAGCACACACACCCATATTGCTAGTTGGGTTGCGTGTGCAAGGCAGGAAGGGAGCACACAAGTAAAGCATGCACCTAATTAACAACATGCAGAACTAGGAAGTGTAAGTTCTATGAGTTCAATAATTGCTCACACGTTTTTCTTGAGCGCATCAAGTCGATAGGTTGGTAGAACAACAAACAGGGATAGGACGGGCTAGAGTACAGATCTGGCCCTCGGTAGTGACTCCCGACTCTGGAGTCGCACCAAATTCTAGCGCTCAAAAAATTGTAATCTTTACAAATCATTCTCGTAACTATCCAATTATGTTGATCCAGCGTTGATCAAGCCTCAAACTTTCCCAGCCTCTATGGACATATAGTAATTCCCTTCGTCTCTACTTCTCACCCCAGCCAAAAGGGCCAGGCCAATCAATGCACGGTTGCACCATCCACTCACCATTACCCCCTCCCTACTGCTCCCAGTGGAAAGATCAAAGATGGAAAAATGGAGCCACCACTTCGCAGTTAGTAGTTAGCACCACACCGGAGGACAAATATCCAACCATCCCCCGGGAAATTTTGGTGAAGCATTCATCAATGTCCACAGCTGTGCGCAAATCATTAACCATGGCAGGTTCACTTTGGTACACCATTTTCTATGCTCTGGCCCCCCGCCCAAAGTCCCCCGTTTAAGCCGACAGACCATATCTCCCCCAAGATACGCGACCGCCGGCATGGCAATGTGTCGGTGGAGCTCCCAAGCTCCCTCACCCTTATCAACTCTCCCACATTTTTTTCTCTGGAGAGACATTACTCTCTAGTCTCTCATACAATTTTATTTTCCGAAGATGACTCTCGTGCATTAATGTTTATTGATTGGTTGTATTAATTATTACATGGTTCGTTCCTTCACCAGCTCCCCACAATAAACGTTCGCCGCCCCACCGCTATTTTTTTTTGACCATTGCTTTGTCGCTGCGTGCCACCCCATGGACGTCAGCCATCCTGGCCCGCTCCTCTTTCTCGACCGCCAAACATTTCCAGATCTTGACCCGAACCGGACCCGATGTGGGCCCACTTTGTCCTGTTAGATATTTCGCACGTGTCAGCGCATGGGAAACTGTCGAGTGGGTCGGCAGTGGAAAGCGACAACACCGACAGTAACGGTGACGGCCGACGCTAACGTTATGTTTGGTTAAAAAATGAAAACTTCTGTTATATAAAGGATGTTCCTCGATACATTAATGATATATATGATTTTTTATATATAAATTTGAAGGCTCGGAGAAGATATTATATTTATTAATAAAGTTATAAAAATATGTGCTTGAACATGGTTTATATCCTTATCCAATTATATGTATATTTGTGTACATGTATTTTTCGTGTATATATATATATATATTTATAAATATATATTTTTTGTATTCAATGTAGCTTGAGAAGTTTAAAAATATTAAATTAAGACCTTGAATAATTGTAAAGTTAGATATTTAAAGTAAAATCTTGAAAAATAGAAGTTGACTCCCAAAATTGAGGTTTCGAAGAACTAGACATAATCATACACTTAAAATTAAAAAATATATAAATATATTATTACAGAATTGCCAACCATTCCATTCCATTTTACAACAAATGAGCTTTCACCGGACCTTTGTTGACGGACAAGAGCGGCTCCCAATCGACCAGCGCGAACACAAAACGACGTTAGATAACGGCGCCAGCAACGGTGCGCCAACAAAGGTCCACCGACACGTCCGTCCCCTCCATGCAAGTACGGGCGAGCCTCCCTTCAAATTATAGGGGCGCGGGAGCAGGGAAAAGCCACCGGCAACCGGCACGCGCCGGTGGCAGCAAGATCGATTCCCCTTCCCCCATATATACAATGGCCGGCCTGCTTTGGAGAAGGAAGGTGGCGACGACACAAGACAGTGGGCGCCGGAGTTCGGCCGGCACGGCGAGGGCGGGAGGTGGAGGAGGTCTGGCCAAGCTGTGGGAGGTGGTGGTGGGATTGGGAGGCCGGCGTAGGCCGCGGTGGAGGCGGTGGAGGAGGAGGAGCAGAGTGAGGGTCGGAGCTATGGAGCTGTGGCAGAAGATGGTCTTCCCTATGAAGAGGGTGTGGACTGTGGTGGCCACTCGCGTCCGCTCTCGCAAAAATGGTTGGCTCCTTCTTCCCTTCTATCTTTCTTTCGTATGTCTCTGTGGTGTTTAAGGTTTGGAATTGGCAAAGAATGTAGATGATTTCTTCGCTTGGTGAAGTTTGAAGAATTTTGGTAATTTTGATTCAGATATAACGTGATTGCTAATATATATTGTCAATTCGGATGTTGAAGTATGCTTGAGTAGTTTATGTTGTGTAGGCTTGCTAATGATCCGGGGGCGTATGTGATCAATATGGCTGATAATTGATGTAGGCAGGTTTCCGGTTATGTTAAGTCCGAAAGTTTATATAGAAAGTTTTCATACATATGTTTGGTGGATTCTTGAGCTCTGTTCTCTAAAGATTGGCATGCCTTCGTGATGCAGTTACCTCATTACATATTGCATCACTTCAACTCTGCCATTTCCTGGCATGTAACCTGTATGCTTGTATTATTTGACATTTCATTTTCTAATTTCAACATTACAAATGTTATGTTAGCTCTGTTTTTTTTTTCGAGGGGGGGGAGTGGGGGGCGCGGCGGTTGGAGGGGAAGAAACGAAAATCCTAAATTAGGATAATGAAAAGAATAGAACGGTGCCTATTTCGATTGCTCCGTTTGGGGTGGAGCTGCAAGTCTTTAGAGCCGGTTGTTATGGGTAGCAGTTGAATTCAATGAAGCTAACTAGTAAGCTACGGGTAGTTTCATCTATAATTTGTAAATAAATGCCATAGCTGATATTTCTAGTACGGGGGGTATCCGGTATAAATTTGGTAGATTTGTCCAAGGCGGAAAGCTAACTTTTAGTTGCACCTATACGCATGCATATTCGTTCAGAAAAATATCTTCTCTACGCTTTTCTCTTCTAAAAATATTCTTAACGCTCTGCTCTCATTTACTGAGCTTGCATAGGTGAGGAAAGGTGAAAACGCCAGAAAAAAACCCAGAGACTAAAAGTCAATATGAAGATTATTTATCTTCGATACAAGGGAGAATTATCTCATTGACTAAACTAACGTTGGTGAGGAGAGGGACATGTATTTTGAATCAAATATGCCAATCATAATTCTTATACATCTTCTCCGGGAGCCTTCCAAACAGTTGATGTGCCAATGCCAATTTAAAAATATGACGGTTTCGTTCTAACATCTTCTGCTATCTCTCAAAACGAATCATTGATAACACTAGACCACCATAACAGCACAACTCCTGTTTGCATCTAATTGTTTATTCTCCAAAGGTTATGCCATTTAAATTTTTATCAGTGTTCTGTAAATCCAAGTTTGCTCTGCCATGTTCATTCATCAATAGCACGACACTAGTAAATGAAAATCTATCTAGTTTTTTCGTGCTGGTTCTTCGAAATAGCATATTTAATTCGAGTTCTGGATTTGTCTTTTGGTATTGATCATGCATTCTATGTGCTTATATAACTCAACTGTTGCATGGATTCGTACAGGACGAGGCCTGCTGAAACTCCACAACGATGTTCAGACATGCGGCTATCAAGACGTGCAAGTGATGTGGGAAATGCTGCGGCGTTCGGAGACGGAGCCTTCTTCCCAAAGTGCCAAGCAAAAAGGGCAGTTTTGGAGAGTCTTTGTGAGGTCTCAAGGAGGCCAGGCCCCGCTCAACAGCGCCCAGTGAAGTCCAAAGCTTTTCACTCGAGGCGCTCCAGTTTTTCCCGGTTAATGATCAGAACACTAATAATAGGAGAAAGCCATGGCTAAGATTTCCCAGTCAAGGACTCGGACATGTCAATGTAAGTTCACAATTGTTGATGAGTGATGAGAGACATATTTGTCCTGTAGTTTTGGTCTTGGGGCCTACCAAGCTTTTCTCTTGTGTACATATTACATGACAGAAACCAGCTCAAAGCAATTGCAGTTTCTGTGATTGATCAGATGGGTTTTTTGGTGCTGGTAAAAAAGAAATCTGAAGACCATGATCAAATAGGCAGAAAAGCAGACGAGATTATTAGGATGAATTAATCTTTTAATTAAATGATTGGTCATACTATCCCGGAGTACTTAAATTATTCACTAAACACCCTTGATTTTTCATAAGAACAGAAATCGTCAAATGATCAGGGTGATGATCGTGTATTGAGAAAATTCAAACGCATGTGAATCATGCTTGCTTGACTTGTCTGAAGATCTTGAGTGCGTCGTTTGCCCTTATCGGAAAAATGTGTTCTTCAATTAGTTTTGACAAACTTAGCCGCTCGTGGACTCCAAGCATCTTAGCCCCATTCAATGCTTCCACCTAACGATTGAAGCAGTTACCCGATTACATCACATAAGCGGCTTCTTCTGAGTCTTCTGACCCACAGTAAAATGGTTAAATAATGACTCAGGGAAGGATGGTTCGCAGAATTATGTAGGGATAGTAATGAGGCTTGATGTTCTTCTGATCAAGTTCCTCTGTTACGAGTTCTCTTTCAGAAAACAAATCCATCTTTTTGCAGTTGTGTTGTGGAAGTCTTTGTCATTTAAAGGATCATATTCTGTGCCGAGTAAACTTCTTAAAAGTGAATGTGAAATAAACCATCTTTTGCCGAAGAATTGTGGGTAAGACGTACATTTATTGAAGCATCAACCATTCGCCGATACTTCTGTGCTCTCTGGGCTGGTAGTTTCTAGGATATGCTATCCCAAGTCTGTAAGAAAAACAAGTAAACAAAGATTTCTGTGAAAGAAATGGTGCTCTAGAATTGTGATCTAAGAATGTCAAACATGCTCTTCCTTGCGTTAATCCAAACCATGCCAACGTGTGAAGCACTTTTAAGGGTGTAGCAATTCACGACTTTGAGAGCTTTCCACTCTCATCTTTCACCAAGAAGATGCCATCTATCTCTCTGTTTAAAAAAAAAAGATTGTGCCATCTTCTTGACGCATTACACATGGTCGTTTGCGCATTAAGAACGCCTCACATCACGTTTCACAACTCCTCCACGGAATTCTCTTGCCCAAGCTGCTTCCAAGTGACTCATCGCCGTGGAAGAAATCCCCTTGAAACTGCCACCAAAAGGAAGCATGCCATATGTATAAATTAAAGCAAGAATCAAGTGGGAAGAATCTAAAAGCGCAAGAAATGCTCTCATATCAAAAGAAGATTGCCAATTTGCCATGCCTCTCCTACACAAAACCGAAGTCTATAGACATAGTATTATATGTACGCGTGTGTTTCCTTCTCAAAGTACACAACAATACCTTCAGATCCGGATTTCCTTTTCCGAGTTTGCAAACTTTCTCTTTGATGGGAGAAGTAAAGTTGGATTGGTTAACTTAGACCGAGTTGACGATGGAAAATGGCCTCCCCACGTCAAAATGGTTGGCTTTAATCCGACCTTTGGTAGAGTGATAACCATATAAAATTTGACGATTCGTTGTCTAAGCCCCACAAATAATTAAGAACAACTAATTGGAAGGAAAAGAGAAGAACACGTTAGTGGTGTGGTTTAAGTGGGATGACTTGGTATGCCACATTTATTTTAATGGTAGATGCATGGTAAGTATAAACCATTTTCTTCAATTGGCTCCATGACCAGCATGGAACAAACATCAAGTAGCTTACTTATGTCCTTGCGCTTATTTAAAAAATGGGTCTCCTTTATTATTGGGAAATATTCAATGCAGTAGTTGGTGTGTTGTTGGGGCTATTTTATGATTTACGATTTTTGGGTATCATAATTGATTGGCAAAAAGGAGTGTTATACCACACGCAAGCTTGGCAAGAGAGGGCTGCTTTCAGAAACAGAGTGACCCATGTTTATGATTAATATATAATATTCTTCTTTAGCTGCTGTATCTTATAAGATAATCATGGATTATTAAGCTTGATATTGGACAAGGGGAATTCTTATTGGATTGATGACAACGATTAGATGCCAAACCATTTAATTTTTGGTTGCCAAACATATTTGGGTCCCAAGTACTCTTTCCGGCCGGCAAAGTTTGATCATTGTTCTCTCCGGTAATTCAGAACACTGGCCTCCAAAAGGAAAAACACGGCCTGCACACGAGTGTTTGGATTGAGTTTGAAAAGCTGTGGCAAAATCACTCATTTACACTCAAATCTTCTTCTTCCTTTTTCTCTCATTTGTTGGCTGCTATTTATATGCATTGTGTTGAATTTTGTAAGACATCGACATGACATATTCTCTGCCTTCTTCACAACTTGATTATGTTCAATGACTTGATGCCTTGCTCAATTAAAACTTGACGAAAATGAGAATTTAAGCAAGTTTAAGTTTAGTTCCCCACGGCTCTAAGCGGAAAACTGATTGGATTTTAAGTACTTTCACTATGAATTTCGTCGTGAGAAAAACCAAGAGAAAAAAGGATGCCTTAATCATATTTTAATAATCACAATTTCAACTACTATAACCTATATTAAAACAAAAGACAGGCAAATACAAGTTGGGTTAGAACAAATTTAACGTGAATTTAATGTGGAAGACAAATAAGTCAAATTTGAATTTAAAAAATCCATATTTCATCTCCCTAATTTCCCACCAACAAGTCACTATCCTTCTTTGATTAAGTAACACAATAAAAAGAGGTTTATAGTTCGACTCGAACTCGAGAACATGTCGCCGTAGTTTAAATTAAATAAAATTTACGCTTAAACCAAAAAAATGAGCTAATACCTTCAACACAACTAAACCGCACTTTTTTAACCCAGCAATTAATTAAACCGCACATTGGATTTTGATAAACCCTTCCACGCCCAACCGTGGGGTCCACCCAACAGCGGGCCCCACCGTTAGCCGTCGTGCGACCATCCATTCCCACACGATTTATCGATGGTGTCCACCCCCCTAAATCCCGACCGCGGGCCCCACCCTCCCCTCCCCCTTCAATACAAGGCTCCCCCCCGCTCGACGGAGCCGACGATTGGCCGGACTCCGCCGCCGCCGCCGACATCTGATTAGCCGATCACGCGAAGGTGTGTTCTTGTTCCTCTCTTCTTTTGCCGGTCGTTGAAGAAAGCGGCTTTTGGGGTGGGGGTGGAGGAGCAAAGGAGGAACTTTTCAACGTCTTTGGGATTGCTGGTCTTGGTCTTATGGCTTTTCGAGCTTTTTGGGCGCGTGATATTCGTTTTCTGATGGATGGGGGGGCAGGTGTTGGTCTTGACCGCCCTTCTCGGCTGGTTTTAATGGTGGAAGTTTCATCCCTTTTATTCTTTTGTGATGTTGATGATGGCGGATTGAATTGCTCTTTAATGTGTTTCGTTGCGGTTTCGGTAACTATGGTGGTGGCTTTTCTTTTCTTTGTGACCTTTTCATTTATGGTTTTTTGGATGTTGTTTTGCATCTGAGATGGTGGCTTGTTAGAGGAGGTATGTCTGGTTTGTTTGTTATTGGTAGAGATGGGATTGGGATTGCCTTTTGTGTCAATTATTGTTTATTGGATTGATTAAAAGTCTTATCGTGTGTTTTTGTATTGAAGTTTGGGACTCTTCCCGCTCATAAGTCTTGTCATGTGATTTTGTGTTGGTATTTGGAAAGGTGAAGGTAAAGGATTTTTTTTTACTTGCGGCTGGAAACATGC
Organism: Piper betle; assembly: GCA_033002965.1. NCBI lineage: Eukaryota > Viridiplantae > Streptophyta > Magnoliopsida > Piperales > Piperaceae > Piper > Piper betle. The sequence goes on along the minus strand of JAURVB010000477.1, from coordinate 11,655 downwards.
TGTTGGTGTACTTCGGTTTGAATATAAGGTTGATTTTTAAGAGTTTCCATTTATGAGGATGGAGATAGCTGTGGTTGATTCATGAAACGTTTTGTTTGGAATTATTTGTAAGTGATATAATTAGCTCAAGGGATAATTGGGATTTAATGGCAATAAGGTTGATTTTTATCAGTGAATGATGGGATTTTCTGTTTTAAGCTTGAAGTTTGGACTTGTATATATTGCAATAAGTTATTATCCGCCGTTGGAGTGATGATTTTTTTTTTCATTGATGCTATCGGGTTTTTGGAGCTTTGTTTTGACTTTGTGATAAATTTTGTTGAATTTTTCCAGTGAGTTTGCGTACGCTATTGTTCTCATCATGAGCAAGTTATTCGCTTGTAACTTCTTCACATATTAAATGGTTGTTCTTAGTTTTTTTCTCCGTCGCCTGGTATAAATATTGATGGATAGAGCTGGTTTTTGTTAAGTAATGAAACATCTGGTTATCTGTTGATTTTAATGATATGTTGGAAGATCTATCTGCTGTGTTCTTTTTTCGATGTTCACCAATCAGCGCCATCAATTTTGTATTGTAGTGAAAGAGATGAAAAATGCTGATTTGTCTTTCTTCACATTGATTCGCAGAGCTCCACTATCAAGCGATGCATTTGTTAGCCCTGACAATTGATTTCACCCAATTCTCATATTCTAGCCTGCTTATGTTTCTTAAAGATGCGCCCCGTGTTATTGTTGTTGTAGTGGCATTTTGTCTCATATTTTATCGTACACTATGACAATTTGATTATCTTATATATCTTAATCCTCAATGCAGCAGTAATTAGGTAAGGAGTTTCTTTATCTTCCACCGCAGAACATCCTTCAGAGTGCTCGTAAATGGAAGCCCATGCTAGTAAGAAAGCTCCTCGTGCACTTGGAATTAATAGAAGGGGTCATGGGCTTGCTTCCAGCGATGCCAATAATGGAGACAGAGTTACTCGATGTTGTAACCGGCTAGGATGCAGCACCAGACTTGACTCACAAGAAATTAATCACCTAGGTAAAGCAGGAAAAGGAAAATCCTCCATATCTTCCCTCAGTGTTAGTTCAACAGAAGAGGATGTGGGAAGCGGTGCTAGAAAACCAAATATGACATCCAATAGGCGAATTTCGCCACACTTAGTTGTAAAAGAACAGATTGTTGCTTTTGGCACTACTGTCAGGCGTTCTTCAAGTGCCTCTTATGGTGCTGCAAAGAGCTCTGACTTGTCAGGTTCATCTACCATATCTCATAAGCGTGGTCTTAAGAACTTCCATTGCTCAACACTATCAGATGCGCTTCCCTCAGGCTGTGCTTCTTCAAGTTCTGCTCATAGAGGGACTGCTTTTACAAAACGAGGAGCTATTCTATCCAATGGAGAGGGCTCTTCTAGTGCAAAGAGCACAGTTTCCTCATCCACTAAAGGAAGTTCAAGCTTACAGAGTTCAAATATGTCTTGTGCAGGACGTCCAAATTCCCTCTTAGCAATGGACCAGGGGCAAATGCCGTCCTTGAGGAAACATGATAACAAAACTAATGATGGCCGTATCACCAGAACCACTGCCGCATCAGTTAGGACTCGAAATACAACTTGTGGCACTACAGCATCTCAACAGTTGGAGCACAAGACTAGGCTGCGTGCAACGCCTCAGCCTGTATTAAGTTCACCAACACCTAAAAGAGAACTAGTCATCAATGAAGCAGCTCCATCCAGCTCATCAAATTCGAATATGGATGTTCTTCCTGGTAACCACAGCCCTTGTTTGGGACAATCTAGATACAACAATGAAATGCTTCCCAGACTGCTTTCCAGTCACCACGAGACAAACAGGTCCAGAGCATTTCGAGACTTGTCCACAGACCGTGATGAGTTACACCATGTAAGCGTGGGTGGAGTTGCTGAAGTATGTTATATTAGTCAAGTATCCGACTTTGTTTCTTCATAGCAAAATATCAATTTTTCTTTCCCATATTAAATAAGTGAAGAAATGTGATTCGTCCATTGTACATGCAGGTCTTGTTTGCATTAGAGAGAATTGAACAAGATGATGAGTTAACATATGAGGTAAAGTATAGTTGTAGATGAAGTTATTTGCTTTTATGAAAAAAATGATGTTTACTGTATTTTTTAATGCAGCAATTATTATCTTTGGAAACCAATTTGCTTCTGCGAAGCATTGGCTTTTATGACCAACATAGGGAGATGAGGCTTGATATTGATAACATGTCATACGAGGTATTTGTTTCTGAATTTCTTCTGACATAGGATTTCGGCTTAAATGGGCATTTTGTTCAACAAACAAAAATCATGGTTTATCGTTGCCACTTCATTATGTTAACAGGAGCTGTTGGCACTGGGAGAAAGAATGGGAACTGTCAGTACTGCACTTTCAGAAGAAGCATTAGCACAATGTCTAACTAGAAGTTTGTATGAACCTGCATCTTTAATCGCAGGCATTGAAAATGATGATACCAAATGCAGTATATGCCAGGTAATGTTATACTCCTTTCCACTAGGTGGCACTTTGGTTGGGGATGTATTTATATTTTCTAAAACGTTTGGATGAATATCATTCACTCTTTCTCTACTTCTAAATGAGTTGGTTAGGATAGTGTCTAAGATAAAGTTGGAGGTAAGCGTCTGAGTGGTTGCTTCTATGTCTTTTTGGCCAAACATGTGAATAGCCATTTGATATGATCTGTGGTCGAGAGGCTTGCACAATAGCATCTGAATCCCAATTTTAATCATTAGGATTTGGTGGACGGTGATGATGAATTGAGATTATCACCTAGCAGCTAGTGGCTAGCGGCTAGTGGCATGATAATACTTCTGTTTCATTTATTTTTTTTTAAAAAATTCTCCTGACGGATCCTATTTCTGTGTAGGAAGAATATTGTTCTGGAGAGGAAGTTGGCAAGTTAGGTTGTGAACACAGGTACCATGTGGATTGTATCCAACAATGGCTCCGTATCAAGAACTGGTGTCCCATTTGCAAAGTTCCAGCATCACCAGCATCGTCTGCTTGAAGAATTGTCTTTCTGATCTCACAATTGTACATGTACAAATCTGTTCATAGTGCTTGCCATGCAACAATACCTCCTGTAAATTCTTTTACATTCTTGCATCTTCCACGTAACACTCACAGTCAATTATGATTGCAATTGTCTATGTTCAGACTTCTCAAACAGATTCAATGGTTCAAATGTAGATTAATGTTTTGGAATTTAGAGTGGTAATTCCTAATTTCTCAAGCACCATTTGCTGCTATAGCTGGGCAACGTAGAATCGATGAAGCAGATAGGCCTAGTTGCTACTTCATGGTTGAAATCAAGTGGAAGAACATTGTCTATTGCTCAGGTGTAACTGATTAATATATGCGTTGAAGTTGTCTTGCTTGTTCGTTCAATCATTATTGGGTGATCGGCTGATTTCTCTTTTACAAGAATTCATAGTGGTTGGTTGCCGATAATATAATTCATTCGTTCAAGAAAGAATACTTGTTGACGCCACTAATAAGCGCCAGCAAGGTTTCACTGAAATCTAGTTGGTATTCCAAGGATTTTTCAAACAAAAAAATCAACTTTCCCATCGTTAGGAAGCCACCATATATTTAAGAACTAGGATAAATATAAAAAATAATATGAATGTAATGTCTACAATTAGAAAGTAAGGAGAGGATTTGTGCATGGTTTATACTGGCTTCTCTCTGATCAATTATAAACCATATGAAACTTACATTCCCCACTTTGATGACGACGAAGTTCATTTAAAAATAATGTGATTCTTAAACTTTGGATGAAAAAGGCGGCCTCTTGGTGTCCTCACTTCTAAACAGTTATGCATGCAAATATACAACAATTGCCAAAGTACGCCAAGCATCTATTATTTTATTGCCCCCGCGTATAGCTTAAACTATAACATCCCCTTCTCAAATTCAGAACCTCGAGCATATAAATGTTCCTGCGGCACTTGCGTGAAAATTCTCTAGAGAAAAAAAGAATTACGCCCTCTTGTAACTGACACAGAAAAGTTTTGTAAACCCCTTATATTGAATTGCAATTGATGGGCAGCAACAACCCTCCCATTAGAATGATTACTCGGTTGGATGAATGAAGACTGTCCAAAGAAAGGAAACATGATGTGTGAACTCATGTGAAGGATAAACAATTGAACCAGAGCACACCACCAGAAAAAGATGTATCATACATGCCTAAACAAATGACAAATAGATTCCAGCAGTCAGTTGCCATGTTACATTTATTGCTCACTAAAGGTGGAGGAGATGCAGGATGATGAAATTATATCCTACTCACATGAGGCAAGCCACCCAAACGCAAATTTCAGCCCCTAGTTAACTGCATGGTAAATAAAAGAACGATTAGTTGTTTCACAATGTCAGATATTTCCAGTATCTAATCGTCCCATTATCAACAGGTCTTCCACATGCATTAGGGCAGAGGGATCACAAAGATGACAAGAAAGCATCAGTTTCTTTAACAGCAGTTGTTCTATTGTTTTTTGCCTTCACTTGCATTTCCATAATCTGCAAGGATTCCATGTGGTAAGTTTTGCACCATGCATAAGAACAAAACTCAAACTACAACCTCCAAACTGAAAAGAATAACAGCATTCTTTGATTTGGAATTCCCAGCAAATCAAAATCCTCGGCTCCTCGAATACGATGGGATTTCACACCATAGAACATTACGAATTAGAAATTTATTTAAACTATGTACTAACGAGTAGGAATTATGCACTTATGCACTATCAGTTTTTCCATAAACTATTCATGCTTTTTCAGGTGAATAGTTCTACACTTTCTATAGAATCCATAACATCCTGGCTGCAGAGGGTCCAAGGATGCTCATAAGCTGTTTCAGGGATTCAGTTGAGCTCCTCCCAAATTTTAGATCTAAGTGAGAGTAACACGGAGCTCTTCTATCCTGCAATTCAAACTAGGCACTATGAGGTGAAACCAAAAATTTACCAAGTACATGCCGACTCATCAAGACAACTTGAACAAGAAACTACTTATATAAATGCTAAAGCTCACACCAAATCAAGCTTTCTTAACGATTACCAGCTAATTAGACACGTGTCAAAAACATGCAGTTATTCACAGTAATATCATAGCAATCTAAGTATAAAACATACATCATTACAATCATAAAAGGGGGAAAAAGAGTGCTATAAGAAAGCATATAGGATATTGAAAGAAGACTGAGTGGTGAACATAACATGAGAACTTTCTAGGAAACATACAAAACAACTCAAAATACAACAACTTATTAACTAATTGGAATGATATCTGTTTAAGAATGCAATCATGGCTATGCTGCCAACTATTGCAAATATTAAGGATGTTTATTAACGATGCAAAAATAAAGCCATAAGCTTCAGCTATGCTATTATATGAAAGGAAGCCCAAATAATCAATGTTTTCCCCATCAGACCTTGAAATCATCTAGTAGCCTTTGCCAAGAATAGACCCCTGGAGATTTTGCAAAAATAAGAAGAAATAATGACTACAAATGAGACTGCAATCTCATTTTGGAGAAATTTGTGGCACCCTCCTGAGACAAAAATTCCACAGACCACAAACCCTAGATATGATCTAGCAAATCAAAGAAATTATCACGGCAAAAATGACAGATGGATTCAAGGATGCACTAAAGCATTTGTTTAACCATCTTTATTTTATTATAATCACTAATTTCAAATACGTTATGACAGGCCTATAACTGTCTGCCAGAAGCAATACAACCAGGAAAATAACTATTTACCCAATACCTTGGCAAGTTTTCAGGTGTAAATGCTTCACATTATGTGTTCCGACATCTTTAAATAAGACATAAAATAGTGATAAAATTATGGCAGACAAAGTTCAAAACAAACATCAAAGACAATTAAATAGTTCAACAATGATGCCTTTAAGATCTAAGTGTAATTTACCCAATGAAACTTTGGAAAAAAAGAAAAAGAAGATTAAATAGATCAATATATGTTTTATGATTGTAATTTACCCAATGAGATCAACACCATTTTGATCAACATAAGAGGCAAAAACTTGTTACATTTGGGTCAATAAATTCTAAAATTTTAAGCTACCAGCTACACAATTCCTTAAACACAACTTTAACACGAGTATTTCCTGCAAAACTGTCAGCTACATCACTTAATAATTAATATAACTATAAATTACAGTGAACTTGAAACATATGGGACCGCAGGAGATACCTATTGGAAAAATGCTAATTGTACAAAACTGCAACCGCAAGGAAACATTTCCTCTCTCTCTATCTTTCTCTCTGTCTTCATTTTACACTGACATGGTTGCAGTTAACCTTTGTGTATCTAGAAGAGGTGTCAGGCCTTGATTAAAATGTGTTCGAGTCAGATACGAAGATCAATTTCTATGAAAGAACCTCGCACCATGACATGACATCATCGCTAATTATGAACCAAGGTGGAAAATCCTGGCCAGATAAAATTTCAATTTTACATGATGGTGTAACACGCTTCAGTGTGGAGCAATTAACTTGCTATGATGGTGGAGACACAGCACATTCAAATCTCTTATTTCTCATAACAATTAAAACATATTTTTTCAAGCAGCAATGGCCAATCTTCTCCAAGCTGCTGAGGGTTAAGTTCCATTGCTACCTTAAAATCCGACAAAGATATTGGGTATGGGCTTCTACCATCTTTCACGACTTCAACAGTTCCTATATTCCTTTGTATATGTCCCTGATGGTTAAGCCATGCCCCATTATTAATTTTTTCCTGCGGCTTTTCCCTGTAAATTATATGCTTCACAGTATCATGTTCAGACCTAGCTCTTACAAGATCAATGCAAGATTTAATTAGTCGCTTCAAATAAGCATCCAAGCCATTGTTCAACAAATTGGCACAATCAAGGGAAACACCATTCAGTCCTTCGCTTCCTGCTATTTGTTCCATTTGCTTTCTTAAAGTCTCTGTGTCTGACAATTCACAACTATCAACGGAATTGGCGAAACTACTGCTATTTGATCCAGGTAAAGTCCTGTGCGCTCCACCTATGCTTGCATGACAAAATGGTAAACCCAATGGAGTCCTGATTGTACTTCTACCTCCAACAATGTCAGAGTTCATATCCAGCTCCATCTCTTCCCTCACTCCATTCATAGTTGCACACGTTTGGTTCTCTACAGACACTTCAATCTGCGACAAGGACTGTTGTACATGGACCTTGTTTGTAGGCTGAAACAGGGAACTGCCAGGTTGAACCACAGGTCGTTCTGCAAATCCATTATAATGCAATGGCCGATCCAGATCACAAGGAGTTGGCAGACCATTTTCTAAACAGCCCCTTCCAATGAGTTCGCCAACAGCACTCAATTGATGAAAAGTCTTTCCATTAGGACCCAGTGGACTAGGTCTATCCTTAATTCTCCAATCTCGAACTGCAGACCTGGCCCTGCGTGGGGAGATGGGGACATCTCCATTAGACCATATCGAAGTAGAGATGGTTCCGTTACGCCTCTCAACATTTTCTTTCTTACCAATAAATATTGTGGCCTCTTTGTGCGAAGGAGGAGGCGGTACATCCCCATTGGTAGCGTTTCTCAGAACAGATCGGATTAACTGGTTGTGAAGGTGAAGGTTTTCCCGCCCAAGTGTCCAACAACACAGCTTGTCAAATTCGCTCTTGCTTATCTTCCGACCTAGAAACCTACACAGTAAATAAAAATACTGATTTGCCCTGTCTGGCCCAAGCTTCTTCACAATCTGCAACTTCAAATCAACTAAACTGATCCTCGAATATTGCTGCAATGGCGACGGCATTCTCACTTCAAATTAAGCTTTTCATTGGCCACTTCAACTCAACCATTCCATCATCAACACTCCAGTAAAGTTGCTCAAACGCTCGTCACAAAGCTTCCGACTGCAAACAATACAGAAACCCAGCACTTCCCTCAATTCACACAAACTTTCGAGCAAAGTCAATTGCGAGGCAGGATTTAAAAACCCCGCCTCCCCCACCGCCAAAACCCTAAATTCCCACAAAACCCCAACTCCCAACCCAGCTCCAATCCGCGAACTTCACAAGCACAACCCCCAACTCCACAATCACACCCGCGATCCAACCAACAAGAAACCCTAACCACCACCGCCGGGCATCAACTCAAACCCCGACAGCCAACACCGGCAATCCATTCTACCCCAAATTCGACACCCGACAACAGAAAAGGAACGCCGATAGTCCGCTTCAATGGCGGGGATCGGCCGGGCTTCGCCGGAATGATCGAACAGGCTCACCAACCGCGACAAACAAACAGAGACAAACAAACAGGGGCGAGCAGAGGAACTGACCGTGCGAGCTCCGGGCGGAGGAGCAACGAATGCCGGATTCGGAGGCGGGAAGGTCTCCGACTTCCCTCCGCCGCTGCAGATGGCGGCGAGCGGGAAATTCTCTGGCCGTCGGAGCGGCGGCTGCTTCACCGGCGGCAAGGTTCGCGGGAAGAGGTGAGCAGCTGGATTGGGGGAGTGGACTTGAATCACACGATCCCTTCCCTTCTTCCCTCCCTTCTCTCTTCTCTCTCCGTCTTTGCCCCAGTTCTTTCGCTTCTGGTTCGAAGCCGCCTTTCGTTTGTTGTTTATTATTATTATTATTATTATTATTATTATTATTATTATTATTATTATCTACAAATTATATAACCAAAATTTTGAAAATCTAATTAAAAATTTTAAAGAGAGAAAAAAAGTAATAAAAAATTAAAATATGAATATATCCTATTATATACACTAAGCCTCTTTCATATAAAGTGTTGGATTTTTCTTTCCTCTTTTTTAAATTATTTTGGTATTTTTAATTACTATAACGTCTTTAACTAATGACTATTTATTTTACTTAAATTTATCACTTTTTTTATATTAAAAAACATTAAGATATAATTCTGACCAATTTAATCAAGTATTAAAAATCGTGTTATTCGGATGGAAACTTTTGTTGGATAAAGTATTTAATTTGCGTTTTTGCACTTTTTTAGTTTAAAATCTTTATATAATCCAAATTTCAAAGTAGCTATTTATCGTTTACTGTTGATAAAAAAATTAAAGTATAATTTTATCTAAATTAAAATTTTAGAAAAAAAGATTAATTTTATTTTAATATTAATATTCATTCAAATTGATTTTTTTACTTATTAATATATTCTTAATTAAGATAATTATTTATTTCAGCATAAAATTAATATTATTTTTAATATTTGCATATAATCATTATATTCTAAAAATATGTGTTTTGAAAATTAAATAAATGTTCACTATTTTTACTACGCAATAATAATTAGTCATATATTAAAATTTTAATTTTGTGTTTACTCTTATTGATCAAATAGGAACTTAAAATTATTTTCCATCCTCTCGTAGAAAGTAATAGAATTAATTTATCATAATTTATCTATTTATTTGATGAAAATTCACTCAAAACTTATAACCCATTTATAAAATATTAAATTATTATGGTATATAATAATTAGAGTTTATTGCTAATATTGATCGCACGTTGTACAAAATTATATTTTCTATTAACAATATATTACTAATTAATTTTAAAAACACTTGTGTTTTTTACTATATATTATCATAAAATAGCATTTGATGAAATTGTAAAGAGTTGAGTGTTTGTAAAAAATAAAATGAGGTTAACCTCTTGTTTATTATTATGCAATATCATGCTACTTGTGACGATATTTTGTAAGGTTTATTTTTTAATAGTTATTAATCAAATATTTATTGAGAAAATCAGTATTAGTAATAACGTTATATTTAATGCGAGCCATCAAATTACAAGAATGGTTGGACAATGAAAATGGTTTTGTCCAAATTATAAATGTATATATCCACGAGACTATGGTTGATACTAAGACTTGTCATATTTATTTGTTTATTATAATAATAATAATATTATATTTGTTAACAAAAAAAAGCTTAAACAGATCATATGGAATTTGTTTTTCTTAATATATCTTGATATATAAAATTGATAATTTAGGGCTCGAATGGTTCAACCATTGAAATAGGGCCCAACGTTGATTGAACCCACACAACCTTAAGTCTTAAATTTGGAAATCTCTCATCTAAGTTATCTCATTATTTTTGTAAAACCCACGACTCGAATCAAGGTTTTATATTCAAAATCGGTCGATTCGACCGTTATTTTCGAGTCGAGTCAGACTCAGAACACGTATACTGAGTCGATGCCAGTCCCGTATATGAGCTATGAGGGTCATGCGTACCCAAGAATACGATAATAACGTTATGAACATAACAGAATAGAATGAGTTATCAGAATATATGAGAGTATGCCACTTTTTTTTATTCTTATTTTTATATATAGTAGATCGTAGAATAAGTTTTAGGCCGTTTACCGCGTTAGGAAGCGTTACGGGCAGTTTGGGTGGGTTGATAGTTCTAGAGCATATAATTATAATGTTTTGGTGGTTGTTTAATTTTATGGGATTTTCCCGAATTTTTTTAGGATTTAATATAACTTAGTTATTATTCTTGACTCTAGCCGGAAATGAGTCAAATAATATTTACAAGTTTGCCACCCAATAATTTCTTCTCTTCCCCCAACACTTTCCCCTTCCAAACCCTAGCCACCCCCACTGTTTGGTGCTGCCACCGCCGGCACCGTAGTCGCCTTGCCACAGGGCGTCGCCACCTAGCCCCACCACGGTGTCGTCGTGTGGCCCCAAGCGCCGCCGGCCATCATCCGGCCTCCACGACATTGGATTGCCGCGCCTATCGCTGCGCTCGCGTCGTCGATTTTGCCACTGCGATCCAGTGGTCGCCTTGGCACCTTCGACCCTCCAATGAGCTTCTCTGACCAGATCGGAACCTATCGTTGTCACCACTGTTTTAGGCATTTCCGGGCAAGCCGCCACCTCCGTTGGCAACGACAACGTCAGGCTCAGCTGAGCCAGTTCCAATGGTACCCAATATGACCACTTTCCGGCTAGTAGACGCCGCAAGCGACTGTCACCGGCAAACCGTCGGAAGCTACCGGAAAACTACTAAAACCCGTTGGCAAAACCGTCAGAAGCTGTCCAAAAACTACTGAAACCTGTCGGCAAACCGCCAGAAAATCGGATTGGCTGGAATTCGCCAAATCTTCTGAGGAGTTCATCTAGTCGATCCCGATCGAACGTCGAACGCCGATGAGCGCCGAATTCGAGCTCTGAGGCACGCGATGGAACCCTAGATGTCGCTGAATGCTGATGACGTGAGGTATAATTACCTCCGATTTGATTATTTAAAATTGATGATGATTGTTAGCATAACATGCTAGAATTGGTTAATTGTTACGATAAATGTATGACTATGAATGAAATGATGATTGCATGATGCAATTAACAGATAATGAAGGTTAAGTGATCTAATTAGGTAGATCGAGTCTCAACATGATAAATGATCATGACGTAACTTTGAAAAACACAATAAAATTGCTATGAATAGAATTGGTTAGAATTATTTACATTTATGATTATTTAACTGTTGCTGGATATTGATGATTGAATTGTGTGTGATGTTCATTGCGTTTGATTCATCATTTAGTTAGCGGGCGTTAGTATTTAGTTTTGAT